>CH000134.1:157498-184939 GCA_000149265.1 Ciona savignyi | reverse complement strand
AATAAACAAATCGAAAATGTGAGCAGAAAATTTAGATCCAATTTGGTGTGTCAGCCATGGCAACAACCTACTTATTAACAATTAAGCCACAATGTTAAAAAAGCAAAAACGATTTTTTTGTAGACACAATACGTATGTTAATCATTATTTTAAAATTAAGATTTATGCCGGCATTAATACTGGGTTAACATTATTATTATGTTAATTTAATATTTACAAATATATGAGAATGTCTGCTCTCTTCTGCTATAATCTCCTAATTTCTTTCTAAATAAAGATTGTGGGTTGACAACATTATGGCAAATGGCAGATGTTGCAAAATTTTAAATTCAATTTGAACAACAATTCCAATAAAATTCTAAATGACAACATAATTAATTTGACCATCCAATGCCTTTTAAGTGATTTATTGCATGATTCATATAAAGTTATAACAGACAAACAAAATGCGAATTTTTTTGTTAGTGTCATTTGAAGCGGTGTCATTTGAATAACAGAGGCTAACAAAATGTGGCATACAACCCAACCTTTATAAGTCAAAAACTACAAATGGTGTTAAATAAAATAATTGTTGATAACACAAACATATTAAATCAAGTCAAATTCATATTTTATCATTTGAAAACACAACTCTGTCTTTGCACTACTCCTGCTCTGAACAGATATGTTTTAAGTGCAAGGTGTTTTAAACATGGAGATAGTGTAAACCAGGTGTTAGCCGCAATAAAATTGCACATAAAAGGGCAAGTAATATAGTTGGAAGTAAAGGCCACAATCACAGAAAAAGAGAGATAAAATAAGAAAGAGAAAGAAGAAGAGTGAGTTGGGATTAATGGAAATTGTAGGGGAAGGGGTGATTTTAAAGGGTAAAACAAATTAGAGGAAATTAAAGAGGAGGACAAAAAGTAAAGAGAGAAGGAAGGTAGCAGTGAGTGATGGAAATAAAAAGTTACAGTGAAAGGAGATCATATACAGATGTGAAAAAATACCAAGTAACGATAGAATGAAATGGAATGGCGGATTGGTGGAAAATGTTAGTGTGGGTGTTTTATAAATAAATAATATCTAAATAATCGGTATTTAGGCAATGACATCTAAAATAGTTTAAGTTATAGAAAATGTTTAGATTTAAATGTATAATCATATAAAAACTGTAGGTCAAAATAGAAATCGGCGCTAGGGATTACAACATATAGAATATAAAACTTGTTGCCATAAATACCTGATATGTTTTTTTCGATCGATTTTCACCTTCTTGTAAACGGACAATTGTTTCCTTTGCATTTACCAACTCTTCGAGTGACTTGGCCAGCTCATTCTCCAGCCCAACTACCATCTATAATGTACAATAGCAATGTGACTATTACCTTGGAATAAAATTATTTTGGGATTAATCGCCATTCGCCGGCTGAGTTACTGCGGTCTGCACAACAGCAACAGCACAATAAAAGAAAGAGGGATTCCAAATCTGATTTTGCAGGTCATTATTTTTTTGTACATAACTTTAAAATCAGGTACCAGACTGGTAACGGTTAACCGATTTGTCAGTCAACCAAAAAAAAACTGTTCACCTAAACAACTTTTTTACCAATGTACTTTACTTTATGTTGCTCTTGAAATGTCCAATTGAAAATATTCAAATTTGTGTGGACCACTACTGGTTAACTAATTTTTTTCTAATCATTTATTAATAGTTATCAAAATTTAGATATCCTCAGCTCTAATATCCCCTCACTTTATTACTAGCAAGGCCTAATTTGTATTCTGGAGAGAAATTCTGAATATTTGAAAAGTGCAGCTCAGACAAACATTGTGCAGGATGATATGTACGACAGTTTCGAAAAATTTACTGCTGCTAAACTACGTAGTATAAATGGGAAAACAGCTGATGAAGCTATGGCTACAATTATGCAGATATTGATTTACTGCGTTACTCGAGTGATTACTGACGCGGATTTTTGGCCCTGATAAGGAACGTCTTTTGGGGAGTTATAACGTAATCGTTTAATGATGTGTTAATGGTTTGGAACAGCGGGAATTGGGGATTTAAATTGTGATTTTTTTATGGGACAAGTGTTTCAAGCTAAATGGGACAGGTCAATTTGGTACTGAACTTGTCCTACAGGACAAGTGCTCTTAAATCTTTATGTAGAGCCCTGATATGTCTAGAAAATATGTACAGTTAGTGGTTATATGTCATACAATTCACTATTTAATTATGGTACCGATACTGAAGGACTGATATTTTTAAGTTAGCAGCGATTAACAACTTTACTTTACCATGAAAGCTTCCCCACTGGGCACACATAGTAGATTTTTAATTTATCTCTAAATGTGGCAGCTGTGTGTCTAGGGATATTTGAGCCGACTGTTCATTTAGTGACAATAAAGTGAAGAAATTTGACATTTTTTGGATTAATTCGTTTTTTACTCATGAATACAATCGTTCTAATGACCAGTAAACAAAACCGTGTGGGAATGTTTTGATGCAATATGTCATCATAAACGGGAGTGTGTGTGCATGGTCTTGCGTGTCTCTGAAACACAACGCTTGTAAAGAAGGATGATAAGACGCGAGAAACGCTAAGGATTGCGCAAAACGCTATATGTGTGTGGAGCCCTTTAACTAAAGATGAACCAAATTGCAATTAAAGCTTTCATATTTGTACCTATATAGAAATTGGCAAATTTAAGTATAATAAAAAACAGAATTAGTGCCACTATTTTACCACCATGATTTTATAAATTGCTCTTTAACAACAAACAACCTCTTTGAGTTTAACTGACTCTTCCTTCCAGGATTCACCCTCCCTGGTGAGCTTCTCCACAGATTTGACGAGGTTTGATTCATGTGACTTCCAACCTTCAACCACTTTCGCTAATGTCTGGGAGATTAAAAATAAAAAATTAAACCATATGATAGATATTAGTTAGAATATAAAAAGATTGTCAAAACAATATTAGAAGATATTTTTAATTTTACACACCACTAAGAATTTTGTAATGAGTTCAGATATAAAATCTGACCTAGACTGGCCTGTTTTTAGTTAGTTTTTTTTTTTCATTTGACTATTAAAAAAATATACACAGTTAAAAAATTAGCGTTAGTTTTAATGTTATATAATTGTTTTCCTTCAATGTTTTTTTTACACTGCTTAATTTAATTTTTATATTTAACTTATCTGCAGAATAACTTCAGTTTTGCAGACAATTCTCTATGAATTCTCAATCAACCAATTGTCATTTTACACTTATCAGTTTTAATTACTTTAAACCTCCCAAAAACCAAATAAAATTTGTTAATTGGCCTGCTTTAGTAATCAGCTGCCACAATACACTCCAGAGTAACTTTTGTTAATTTTAAGTGTTTCTTGTCTGCATTAGATTCAGAGACCACAATGATGTAGAAATGCAAACTACACAATACATAAACACACAATAGGAGTATTATAACAGTATATTTAAACTTTAATATTGTTATGTATTTTATGTAATAAGATTTTAATGTCATGGGCTTAAACAATACAACTAATAACCTAGATAAGCTTAAATCACACAACCGACTACCAACGTCAACTGAGTTCACAAACCAGTATACATCGGTTACACCCTAAGGTAATTTCCATTGTGCATCAGTTGTATTGTGCTGTAGGGTGACAAAAAAGATAATGCAATGCTAATTAACTTTGTTGCATACACATTTCTTTTAACTGTCATTTCAGAGGAACACACAAATTAAACAGTTATTATCACATCACGCATTCAAAAAAGTATTAGTATGAAACAGTCAAATGGTTAAACTTAAAATGTTTTAAGACAATATCAAACTACTAAATACTCATTAAAAACAAGTTGATGACCAGATGAGCATATTATTTTTAAATAAAATTTTGAAACCCAAATTCTGCCGAACCTTATCAAGTTGTTCAATCATGAGATCCTTCTTTTTATCCACCGAATGAGCAACTGCCAGCTCTTGTTGGATTTCCAACATCTTCTTCTGTAGTTTCTGGATCTGCTTTTCACAATGTTGCCTTCTATATCTGTCCCAAACAAATGTCTAGAATTAAATTCAGAATAGTATTATCATAGTAACAAAAATAGTGGTATCTCAACATTTAAATGCATCCTGTTTATATACACCTATATAATAAAATAATTTGTTATGTTTCCAGCAACTGAATTTGTACAAATAATTTTTTATTTGCACACCCACCAATTTGCAAAACACTATACTGTAGTTCTTTTAATATTGGATAGCCAAACCAATAAGCAAAACTATTCTAAAGTACGATTTTAAATTTTAGGTTTAAAATTAGTATTTAAAAACTGTTCTAGAATAGCAAACTATTCTAAATTATTCTAGTTTGTCCATCCCTACATGGATCCCTTGATAATTTGACCCAAAGCTGTGTATTCTGTCTTAATAAAACGGTTAATGTAATGGCATGATATTCTTTCAAAGAACAAGCCGTCATTTTGTAGTTTACACAATTTAATTCTATCTTATACATACAACATTCAGTAATATTCATGAAAAACTTTTGCAGACCCAATGGACCCCCACAGTTGAAAAGCACTGCTTTACTAATGTATGAAATAACAAAAAAGTAAATTAATTGCTTTTTAACCCCTTTTAGTAAATATTACATTTACTTTTTCAGCTTGGTAAGTAAATGTATTAAACGAAACATTCATATAACATACAAGTCTAGTATTTAAAAGATTTGTAAAATTATAGTTTACATACAAATGTACTTTTTATTAATTTACTTTTCTTTTTCCAGTGTGTCTCTTAAAATTCCATTCTCAGCAGATATACTTGAGTCTACGGAGGACCGTGTAGAACGTTGCTTGTTGGTTTTTAACATGGAGAATACATCTGAAGTTAAACTGTCAGTCATTTCAGCAGATATCTCACCGTTGTCCGAAGTAAATGAAGGAACCAAATCGGATGGATGAGTCCTAAGGAGGAGTCATAATAAGAAGTAATCGGCAAAACTCAAATTAGAGCAGATAAAGTAGCCTACTCAAATTAGACCAGATAAAGATGGTTAATAAAATATATCTATATTTTAAATATATGATTGAAAGCTGGTTTTCTGTATTATTATAATTTTTGTTTAAAGGGGGGATTGTATTTTTTTTGGGGGGGGGGGGAATGCTGAACACACTATTAAAGAAAGCATGGATGGGGATCTGCGGAATATACATCCAGGACAATGAGCTGAAAGAATCGTTGCCCCTTGGCATGATGAACTAGAGAAAAAACCTTAAGAGTGTAGCAGTATCAGTGCTTCTGAAAGTGTCTTCGTTTTTACTATCATCTGTATTATTGTACAAGTCAGGCGCAGGTGGATCTAATGCTTGTGCTGAAATAACAGATTAAATATAAAAAACAGTAAATATAAAAATATTTCAAACCAGTTGGTTAGTTTAAATATTTATATATTAGTGGTTGGAAACAAAGACCTTCATTCGTGGATTTCATTCATAAATGATTAGCCTATCACCATATAAATAGGGCAAACTTAAATACAACATCAAACTTAGTGTGGACAAATTTAATGTTCATGACATAAGTAACTGGTTTTGCAAGACACTAACATATCAATAAAATAGTTACAATTAAAAAACCTACCATCAACTTTCCGTAAATTGAGCATGGTTTGTAAATGATTTCTAACAACTAACATATCATTCACAGATCGACAAGATATTTCCGATTTACTCGTTTCCTCAGTGTTGTTGACCCTTTTCTTTATTTTTTTTGAGTTTGGTTTAGATTCTTGTTGGAAAAACTGAAAATAAACAAAATTTTATTGTGCTTTTTTTTGTTAAAGTCCACAATTCATTTAATGTCAAACCATAAAATAAATGTTCCTTATCATTGTTATTTATTGTCGCATGCTTGCAAAGACATTGCGTTGACGTTTGCATATAAAATCTAACACCCTAATTTAACAGCCATACCTGCACAGATTTTCCAGTTGGCACCTTCGGTTTTAAAAGACTGACATGTTTATCTTGATCCAATACAGCAGTTGATTTCTTTTTACGATTTGTTTTATCACGGTTTGAGGTTAAAGATTTAGAACTATCTGATCTAAATTTGTTTGATTTGAATACCATGTCAACAGTAGATTTCATTTCCGGCTTGCTTGGAGATTTAAGGACAATTTTCTTTGTCGGATTATATTCTGAAACTCTTGGTTGCAAGTCAGTGCTTTGCTTGAGCAGAACTGATAATTGAGATAATTGTGATGCAACGGTTTGGTCCGATTTTGGCCCCTTTTCTAAATGCTTAATGAATGTTAGAAGTTGCTGAGTGTTAATATCTTCATTTGATTGAGGGTTTGTATTTTCGCTGAATGGCGATTTTAGATTTTCACCACCACCTGTTTTTATTGGGGAAATCCCTGAAGGAAATTGGCTAGATAGGCAAATATTTGGCCCGACATGTTCAGAAGGGCTCAATAATTGTAGCTTTGATTGTAAAGTGGTGGCTGTATCATCAACATGCACTTTAATAGGAGTGTCAAGCTTCATAGGGGAACTATGGCCATTGTGTTTTTCCACTTCAGAAGTAACCCTCACCTCTCCGGGTGATTCAAGCCAAGAGCTCTTCATCTCGGCTTCTCTCCTTAGACTAGAAGCGAGTGAATCCCGGAGCTTCTTCTGGACTTCATGCACAGATGTGGTGAAGTATGAACTTGGAAGTTTATCAGGGGATTGGTGGGATGAGGCACCTTTCATTGATGAAATGCTGTCTTCTAATATACTGCTGTGAAAAAAAATAAAACAGATTTAAATATGGTGTAACAACTAGTTTGCAGCAGTGTCCAAATCACAACAGATTCGATTCTTAATAAAAATTATTAGGATCCAAACCTAAAAGTTCTAACAAAAAACTGATAATGATATAAAAACATGAAACAAAACTTGTTATCAGTGAGCTTCGAAATGATTATTAGCAAGGAAAATTCCAATGCCAAAGATTGCGGATTTTCACGGGGCATACAGTCTGCCACTACCAGTCTGGTGCGATGTGGAAGATTTGGTACGACAAATTCAGAAAGAGTCATCATTCCTCAATTTTACAAACCATGAAAATCAAATTAATGCATTTAATTAATTAGTGGTCTCAAACGAAACTCTACTTGCAATGTACAAGAAACTGTCTATGCTGAAGGTCAATTACGAGAGTATCCCCACAACATGCAGATCCTCATATTCGGGGAGTTATGATTTCATTATAAACAAGTTTATATCGCTCATAGACTGAGATAGGTAACCAAACTACAACATGTAGTTGCGGTTGAAAATAATTTCTTTGTTGTGACCCCGTATGGAAAGTACTTCAATTTTCGCCGAGATCACGAGTGTGCACACGCCAAATATTTAAGTGTGCAGTGTGCAAACTTCCAAGAGTGCACACTTCAAGTGTGCACAAAATCTCCTTTTTATTACTATTTTGTAAAAATCTTAAACAAACATATTATTCTATCCTAAATCTATCGTGTCCATCAGCTAACATTAACAAAAAACGTGCTGACAGTAAATTACCCGAAGTCCAGATGTAGGTTTACAGGTTTGTTGGAAATTTTACGATGTTTATACTGCCAGTTCATGAGCATGTGTGAAATTACCCAAGTGTGCAAAGACGCAGGGAAAATAAAACTCGAGTGTGCAGCTGCCGTACTTTCCATACTGGGTTGTGACTTCATGACTAAAATGAAAACCGTTTTTAACCGTCCTAAGTAATGGATATGAGGTATATGATTTTTTATTCCACTTTCTGAAAAATTAAAGCAGCGTGTAGCATTTCGTATAATCTATATTTGTTCTAATTTATTTTATGTCCTAAATATTTTGTGTTTTTACGTCATTTATTTTTGCATTTGAAGTTTTCCGACTCTCACATATTATTACCCGTTACGTAATTATCACCTTGTACAGGCCTTTGTATTTTTGTAGTTTAAATCATTAACATAGTTTTTCCACCTAATTCCCTACAGTTAGTCAAACGTGCAGATGTGAAGCGTCTGGCACGTAAACTTTTCGCACCTTGTAAATTCCCTATATATTCTGGAAATTGATATAACCTACTATGTAACCTACAATGACGTACTTCAGACAAGATAACTTGCGTTATGCTGTGTAACGTACTAAGTAACTCGCTTCGCGAATAAACCGTATATTGAATGAGACGCAGAATACAACTAAAGTGAATCAAGAGTTATAGATTTCGAGGTTGAGATTAAGACAGTACAAATCGTGGCTACAATAATTATTTGTAGGCGATCTGTGGAGAATAAACGTATAGACTCCGCTGCGCAGCTCGCCAGAGACCGTAAGGCAGCCGGCTGAATCGAGCTCAGCTAACGCCTCAGTCAGTAATCAACAAAAGAAAGCGCGAGCCCACAAGCGTTATCACACAGGTAAGTGTTTAAATCTTATTTTTATTCTCAGATTTAAATCTTTGAGATTCAAAAATCAGATTCTATGCAATCTGACCCATACATGTGTAAAATACTGTGAAAATACCTTTCTTCTTTGTGTGGTGCCGTCGCAAGATTACTTGGTGTAGTAGGTTCTGTTGTTGGTAAAAGTTCTATACCGCTTAACAAGTCTTCTTCGGAAATATGCCCAGCCATTTTATCACAAATTTGCGTTCACGTCCTTCTAGATCTACTGAAACTGTTTAAATTATAACATTAAATACTTTTTTAATTTGGTCGTGTAAATAAACAATTTGGAACAACGAAAAATTTCTAAAACACCTTAAACTTTTTTCTATTTCCCGCATTTAAAACTTTCACTTGACAACATTAACCGCCGTACTAATTTCATAACTATTGGCGTGTTATTCTGTTACGGGGAGTTTGGTTTTACTTTATTTTGTAATACAGAAAAATGATGTATAAAAATGTGAATATAACGGAAGCGGTCGGTAATCCGAGAAAAACTAAAGAGTGCTGACTACATGTTTATCACCCAAAGGGTTTGATTGCGTATTATTGTTTTACTACGTGGATGGTTGAAAGTGTAGTGATTTCGCGGCTTGTGTTATATTTTTTTGCACATTATATTTAGTTATGTTCAAATTGTTGAAGTGGGCGCTTGATGCGTATACGGCTATTCCCATTCCTCTTGTCACCATTTTCGCTGCGTGTAAAACGGCTATAATCTCAGAACCAATACTTCCTAAATAATCCTTCCCATATTACGCAATACGTGACGGGCTGTTTGGTTTCGTTCTGTGTGTGAATTCATTTTTGTTTATTTTAATTATCAGAAACGGATGCGGACCTAAGCACTGCCTGCTTAAAGCCACATCTTCAGGCCTGTTAGTTGGGGAGATTCATGCCAGATTTAGTGCAAGCAATACGCGCTAATACAAGATTAACAACGCAAATAACAAGAACACCAAACTGACGAAACCCAGCGTGATGTTGAACTAGCGCAACATTCTAAAAGCAACAAAATGTCGAAAGTGAAGATTGCAATGAAGAGCGCACAGCCTGCCACAAAGTAGCCATTGGAATGAAGACCGCACCGCATGCCACAAAGAAGTGTCCGCAACCGGTTAGTCTTGCGGTTTAGTGCGACGCCTTTCAACCAAGGTTGCAGATTCGAAACTGGTCGATAGCTAGTCGCGGTTGTGTCTTTGGGCAAGGCACCTAATGGACATTGCCAGAAGCCATCGGTTTAATCATAGGCCTAATGGGTTCTACCAAATTAAAGGAAAGTATCTATCATACACAACACACTGCAATAGCTCCGGTAACCCGACGATGCCTAAGTTTTAATATTATTCTATACCTCCTTCTGGAAAAGGAAAGACATGACATGCCTGTCACAATCATAATTTAGAAACAAATTTTTGTTGTTTTGGTAGTTTTCTAGTTTTTCCCTTTCCCATATTTGAAACATCAGTGGTTAACAGAAATTGAGGTATTGTGTAAATCGCTATGTTCGAAATAATATAAATTTATATCCATTTTTTGGTTTCGTTTTTAACGGCCTTGTCAAATTCCCTATGCTTAATTATCACTCAAAATTTGTTTTGGACTATAAGCCAAAATCTGAACTTTGAACTGTAAAAAATCCTCAGGGTAAATTGACCGCAGGCTTTGACGTCCACAGAACTTTCCTTTACCCACATACTACCACGCTCTTTGTTTTCGAGCATGGGTGAATTAAAAAGAGTTTAAAATCATGGCACTTGCAGCACATAGCTAATAGAAGCCGGGCGTAGTTTCCTTTTGGAGGCGACACTGCTGTCATGGCAGGATCGCCAGCATTAGTTAAGCTGCGTGTATTTCACCGTAACCAAAAATAGCTTGAAGTATTTTCTCCTAGTTTACTAATATTCCGTTCAACTTTGGATATAACTCAAAATGTCATGAAGGGCATAAAGTTATAACGGAATTACAGAAGAACATCGGTGTTGCGTCAACGTTTAAGCTTGGGTGGTACGACACTTGAATCTCTAAGTCTAAACCAATGAATAAATCATCTAAAAGACATGACAGTTTTAAAAACGTCAGCAATTTTAACACTTACCGCAATAATACATTAAGTTAATCATTTAATGCAACACGGCCATTTTATATGTCTAAGTTCCGGAGTTGTCGCTAAAGCTTATATATAATGAAGTTGTTGTTAGCCGATGAAGAGAAAATAATCTACTGCGATATCTTGCATCTGTCATAGAATGGGATACTCGTTTATCCCCGTGAATGAGAAAACGCAAGAAGCGAGCAATCGTCAGATAACTTGTGATAGCTAAACGATCGCACAACAGTAATTTTAAGACTACCTCGCGCCCACCGTCGGGTTACCGGAGCTATTTTAGTCTATTTGCATGATTAGACGTTCCTTTAATTTAGTAGAACCAACATCTAGCGACCAGTTTCAAACCTGCAATTCTTTAAACTATTCGGTCGAACAAGATACATGATATTTTGTTGTTAACATTTAGTGCACCTACAGGATATTTATGAAGAACTTCTAGTGCATTACTTAGTAAAACGCCCCATGATCCCACTCAGGAAGACAGAATAGAACAAGCGTGTTTTATATCTTGCATAGATTATATGAATTCGATTAGATGTGCAGCACTACATTTTCACCTTAGGGAAATCTTCAACAGACCCTGGCATTATTTTGTAAAACCTTACCAACAACTAGAGAGTGTCAACCACGTGTTTAACCACCACCATTTGTAAAACACATTTTGTATGCCATATATTCATGCTACAGGGTCCCTAACCACAATTTGTATTTTATACACTGAGTATGTAGTTTGTTTCTGCAAGCATAAACGCATGGGTCCCACAGTTGTCCAACCAAACTTCTTTTCAATGTGTAGTTAAAAAAAAGAATAAACATCTTAATTTACGAACATTTTACCTTAAATGTTTTAAATTAAACCTTTTTAAGCGCTGTAATGAAATAAAGGAAATTCCCCTAGGTTTAGTAGATGATTTTCTGTTTTTACATATGTTGGCCATGTTATGTAACAATTCTTAAAGTTTTAATGTGATTTGTCGACTCCTTGTTGGAGATGTCAGTGAGATATGGCATGCCTGTCACAATCATAATTCAGGAACAAATCTTCGTTTTTAGGGGAATTACTCTAAGCAAATGTTTTCTTTCTTTTAAAGCCTAAAGTGTCTAATGGTCTAACATTTAACCAAATCTGATCAAAATTAGAGCAGCCGTTCAAGCGCTATGCCCAAAAAATCTAATTTTTTAGAAAAAAAATGTTTTGGTTTTTAACGTCTCAGGGGAATTTCCCTAGATTCATTACCCAAAATTTTGGTTTCTGCTTATCTAGACCATGTTCTGTTACAAATGTCAAATTTTTATTGCGATTTCATTACTCCTTTTGCTAGATTTCGGGGCAACATGGCATGCTTGTCACAATCATAATTAGAGAACAAAATCTGATTTTTAGGGTATTTCCCTAAGTAATTTTTTTATTTCTTTTAAGTGTTAAATCAGTGACTAGTGCACTAACATTCCACCACATTTGATTCAAATTGGAGCAGCCATTCAAGCGCTATGGCCTAAAAAGCTAATTTTTTAGAAAAAAAATGACCGTTTTGGTTTTTAACGTCCAAAGGGAATTCCCCTAAATTTATTACCCAAATTTTTGGTTTCTGCATATCTAGGCCATGTTGTCTAAAAAATCACCAAGTTTCATTGCGATTCCATTATTCCTTCTGGTAGATGTCGGGGCGCCGTAGCATGCCTGTCACAATTATCATTTAACAGCAAAAGTTTAATTTTTAGGGTATTTCCCTAGGTATTTTTTTTATTTCTTTTAAGTGTTAAATCAGTGACTAGTGCACTAACATTCCACCAAATTTGATTCAAATTGGAGCAGCCATTCAAGCGCTATGGCCTAAAAAGCTAATTTTTTAGAAAAAAAATGACCGTTTTGGTTTTTAACGTCCAAAGGGAATTCCCCTAAATTTATTACCCAAATTTTTGGTTTCTGCATATCTAGGCCATGTTGTCTAAAAAATCACCAAGGTTTATTGCGATTCCATTATTCCTTCTGGTAGATGTCGGGGCGCCATAGCATGCCTGTCACAATTATCATTTAACAGCAAAAGTTTAATTTTTAGGGTATTTCCCTAGGTAATTTTTTTATTTCTTTTAAGTGTTAAATCAGTGACTAGTACACTAACATTCCACCAAATTTGATTCAAATTGGAGCAGCCGTTCAAGCGCTATGGCCTAAAAAGCTATTTTTTTAGAAAAAATGAGCGTTTTGGTTTTTAACGTCCAAGGGGAATTCCCCTAAATTTATTACCCAAAATTTTGGTTTCTGCATATCTAGGCCATGTTGTCTAAAAAATCACCAAGTTTCATTGCGATTCCATTATTCCTTCTGGTAGATGTCGGGGCGCCATGCCATGCCTGTCAAGCGTTTGACGAAGAAAAAAAAAAAAAAAAAGAAAAAAAAAAAAAGAAAAAAAAAAAACGGACAAAAACAAATATGTGTCCCCATTTTTTTCAAATGGGACCCATAATCAAGAAAGTAGAACTAGGTAACTGTCCTAAAACGTGTAGTTATCTAAGAGTAATTAAAAATCTAATTACTTATACCAACACACAACTTCAATCAGTTTTTATACTTTACTTAATAGTAAATACATACATAATTAGGAAATTGAGTATGTGTAAGTTTTTCCTAGAAGTAATAAATCAATTAACAGCGATCTTGGATCTTTGGGATTTTTCCGGCAGTAAATTGATCCTGAAATTTTGTCTCCAATGCTAACCTCTATGGCCTGCTGAAGAAAGAATACGGTTTGTTTCCAGTGTGTAGCGGTAGTCCATGGTCCTGTTGTGAACAAAACTTGGTTCTTTAAACCTTTGACGAAACCAATATCAAAATATCCAACCACAAATGATAATTTACCAGATTTGGCAATCTGAAATACAAAATCTGACCTGTAGTTGAGTTGTTTCTGAGTTATATGAGGTAAACTAAAATCCATGACCTGAACTGGGTCACAGATAGTTGCAGTTGGCCTGACAACCTGAACAAAAGCTTCACTGACAGCATTTCGTTTAATGCATGACATTTTGAAGCCATACACATTATCCCAATGTCCAATCTGTGATTCAAAAAGCTTCTCATCATGTGCTGCCACCAAATGTACACTACAATGATCAGGCAACACTACTCCATCTTGTTGTAGCCATTTATTTGCAGCAAAAAGAACTGAATCTAGCATAGATTCATAAAGAAGAAAATATCCCATCCATTCAGATATTATAATGTCCACTTTTTCAACCGGTAATTGTACTTCTTCTATGCAGCCTTTAATAACAGTAATTTTATTGTTTAATCCATTTTCCCTTATTATGTCTATAGCTTGAAATGCAATGTCAGACATGTCAACAGCATACACATGTTTTGCACCAGCTTTTGCAGCAAACATGGACAAAATAGCAGTTCCACAACCAACGTCTAGTACCACTTTATCTTTAAAGCAATCTGAGTTTTGCATAATTGCATCTCGATAGGATTTGGTTCTAACTACGTCTTGCAGCATTTCAGCATGTATGTCATGGTGGGAGTATGTCCCAAAATACCCTGAGTCTTCAAACTCTTCATTTTCCAAACCATTTTGATTTCGGCATGCCGACACAGGTCTATATATATCTCCAGTCATAATTACATCTTTCATGAAGGATTTCATCTCATTCATTCTGCCTAAAACTTCTTTTAACTGCAGTTTCAACAGACGGTTTTCTTTTTCTGAGCTCATCAGTTTGTTTTGAAGGTGAGCCACATTATCATCCGTTTCTTCCCTTGAAAACGATCCTTCTAAGTCACCAGAACTACTTACAAACTCATAATCTTGATCGTCATCATCTATCATAAACTGGAGCAGTGGATCATCCTTCACGACAGGTTTTAGAAATTTATCATCCTCCCAAATATCCTTATTATCAATTAGGTATTTCACAGATGGTGGATCTTTACCAATATGAGTACTCCTCAAATAGTTAACTAACTTGACATACCCAAAAAAGTCTAAATTCAAATCCAAATGCACTATATTCCAAATATCAAAATCCATCACAGATTTCAAATGCAAATAGTAAACATTGGCATTGGAGAATACTTTGTCAGTGAAAATACATTTCACAAGTTCGTGAGATTCAACTTCTCCAGTTGAGTTTTCACCTGTATCACTCCAGTCATCACCACTATCACAATCTTCAATGGGCGAAACCTCAATTTTATCCTGATTATTGAGTACACTTGTCATGTCTTGTTTTTATACATATGTTCTAACAGAAACATAAAATCGTTTTAGCTTGGGAATGTAACGTTATATACTGAAGCAGTAACCTTATCGTTAAAACCGCAATTTTGAAGACTACGAGTTTTAACGCTTTTAAGATAAACAAGTAATGACTTAGCGCTGAGAGGATATTTTACCGCTCAAAAAGTAAAGGGCAGAGAACAATTTATTACTGCAAGACAACCGTTTTAACGTGGCAATTAACCGAGAACTGTGCATAGTTCGCTTTCACCTGTACAGACGACTTATTCACCAGCTTTGTATATTTCGCTGTGCTCGCGTGTGACCAATAATAAAATCAACCAGTGTTGCCATTTCGTCTTTTTCACGGCCAAATTTTAGAAATTTGGCCCTACCAAAATCGCACCGGACGCAAAAAAAATAGTTTGGCCGTGCGGAAAAATCTGGCCGAATTTGGCCGTTTAAGCGTAGTGTCCATTTGTTTGCCAAAGTGTCATATAAATTTTACGCTACAGTAGAAATAAAGGAAAAATAAATATGGAAATAATTAATATTATGTCTCATTCAAAATCACAAAGCTGATTATGACGTTTAAAAATAAAATAATAATGGTAGGCATTCCTATATAGTAGTGCCCCTTAATAGAAACTTTATTAAGGAACACTACTAGTAACTATATAGTATTTGAATGAGTTGGACAAATCTGGAGGGAATTAAAATTATACAATTTTTAAACAAATTAAGAGATAAATAGCCCAATTTCGCTAAATTAAATACTTTATTTTGCACTTGATACAAATTGGCTGTAAAGCAAAAACAGTTTGACCGAAAGGCGGATTTTCCGTCTGGCAACTCTGAGAATTAACCGTGACGGAGGGTAAGCACTTAATGTACATCAAACTGAGGCTACAGCTGATCGACATTTGTGACGTCATACAGTAGCTTATGGGAACTCCTGATGTATTATGGGTAAATTTTTTCCTAGGAGAGAGTTGTTCATGCGAAACGACAAGTAACTTGTGGAAACACATGGTGTATTGTGGATTATATCTACCGGTATATATCTAGCGCGCTTCTGTATGAAGATGTTAAAACATTTCGAAATGTGATGGGTGCTAAACCAAATGCTGGGTATTCAGTGGTGTGCTTAGTCTATGCCAGGGTCGTCCAACCTTTTATTGTACTGGGCCGCATTGTCACTTAAAATAATTCAATGGGCCGCAGAACCTATTATTAAATTTCAATAAAAATGGCAGGGTTCGAATTAATGGTTTTGAAATGATTTGCGAAATGCGCGGATAAGGAGCGCGCGAAAAAAATTTGGTAATGATAAATTGCCTTAAACGTCCAGAAAGATATTTATTTCATAAAGCAGACAGTACCGTTATTTAGTAGTACAGTAATGATAAATTACAATAAACGTAAATTTAAAAGGGGTGTGTCGCATCTCGCCAATCATAAATAAAGGAATCGTGGTATATTAACGCATAATGGCGATTATTGCCTTGTGATAGCTACGCCAATAATGCAAAGTAAAGGCAAGGTAAATAAATGTTATTTTAAAGGCAAACGATGTTATATTAACGTGTTGAGAATTTATTATTAAAAGTGCGCGAAATCAGTACCGGTAATTTATATTTTCGCGATTTTGTTAAATTTTGTATTTCGTGAACTTAAGAAAACGGTTCGCTAATAGCGATTCGCGATCCCTTAATTCCAACCCTGAATGGGTACATAAAGAAACAATTAAAAGCCATTAATTTCATTCTTGAAAAAAGGAACAAATAACACACATATAGAAAGAAACAAAATCTCATTTCTGCAATACAAAGTCAATGAGATAAGTTTTTGTCGTCCGTCAGTTTCTTTCTGCAGTTTTGATGTTTACTGCGTCCCTAAAAGCAGACTGATACATTTGAATTGGGCCAAGATTTAAAGTTCAAAATACTACTTGGAGTAAAAATGACTAGCGGGCCGCACAAAACTCTCAGGTGGGCCGCACTGCGGCCCGCGGGCCGCAGGTTGGACATCCCTGGTCTATGCACTGCACACACTATTTGCGTGAAAACTAACTCTAAGCCTGAACCCCAACCCTAACGCTAATCTCTACCTGAACACCAATCCTAACCCAATCAGTCAACCATGGGGTTATTGTGCATTGGTATTGATATAATACTGGTATTAAATTTGCGGTAGCCTACCTCTAAATACTACAGGATCGCTTGGATTGCATGGATCGCTTACTATACTGCGTAATTACAAAAGCCATGATATTAATGTTAGGGTTGGGGTTAAAGTTAGTTCTGGGGTTGAGATTAGTGTTAGGGACAGGGTGAGAATTACTTTCCATAGCAATCTAAGTGAATCAAGCGATCCCGTAGTATTTAGAGGCACCCTTTAATTTGTGAATTTTCTGGATATTGATCAAGGAGATGCGGTTTTAAAATCATCTTTGCCGATATACAGTTTGAAAAGAAGAGAATCGGCATAAAAAAAGAAAAAAAGATTTAAAAAATTACCCATAATACATCAGGAGTTCCCATAAGCTACTGTATGACGTCACAAATGTCGATCAGCTGTAGCCTCAGTTTGATGTACATTAAGTGCTTACCGTGACGGAGTTCGGCTGGAGTCATTTTGGGAGTTTCAGTGGCCAGAGAGGTTCAAATCTAGCGAAAACGACATCCTTAAGGCCGATGCACACTTAGAGCGATGCGGGCGACGGCGATAAAGTGAAAGCGATGGCGGGCGACAAATCATCGCTCAGGGCATTCACACTTGGAGCGATGAATCGCTTTCATCGCTATACTTTTTCTGGTACCCTGCCAGTTTTGGCGGGTAACGTGCGCATGTATTGTTAGCCTTGTAGTACTTTAGCAAATTTTATACCTAGACTTTAACGTAGATGAACCGGATGAAGATGATTTGTTATCATGCCATTAGCACAAAGAAACCAGCGATACTGATACCTTTATTTGGTAAATGATAAGTGATTTTTATATAGGTTAATCTAATTATTTATACAGAACTTAATTTTTATATATTTAAAAGCTAACAAATGTTCAACTTGTCTTTAGAATCAGGAAGCATTGGGTTAGGTCCATATTTCAAAACCTATCCAATATGGGAGAATTTAACCTGGCACAGGAGCTACACTTTATTGATGGAATAAGAACTTTATAATAACCAAGTCAACTTTCCAACAACTTTTGATAATTGGTCCCCATATAGAAAAGGAAGATACTAGAATGTGAAATGCAAAGACCAATTGTTGCGATGCCATAAAAGGTCGAACAATATGTGAAAGCTCCATGGTGTTTCTACAACTTCTTAAAAAGCTGCCCTGCTGCTGAAAGACAATATTGCCCACCAAAGACAATATTGCCCGTTAAATACTGCAGAAAAGAATGCATAATAAACATATGTTATGTATACACAAAATGCACAAAGTTATTACGCTAAAGTATTACAATTGAATTTTATTTGGAGCAAATAGGATGTAGAATTGCGACGATGCTGATAATTAAAGTTTAGCAAATTTTTTTGTCAGCACTGCGGAATCAACCTCTTTTGTTGTACCCAGTACACTACTAGCATAACACCTAAACAAAATAGTTGAGAAATAAACCAAATTCCGGTGTGTTGAAAGAAAGTACAGCAGTATTCCACTATGTATGTACAGCATTTAACAAACTTTTAAAATCAATATTTTTGCGAATACACAGTCGATTTGATTGTAATAAAAGAAACTGATGATATATTTTTGAAGTTGTGGGGATTACCTTAATCTGGACAACTTTTTTTGGACCTGAAAGGTATTACTATGCATGTATCAATTTAGTTACTATTCCTAGCAATTTCATCATACTATGTTGTGTTGGCTATTAAGCTCAACTTCGAAGCAACAAAATCACAGATTAGTAAATAGTTGTCTTGTCTTCAGCTCTTTTCCATTAAATGTGATAATAGCTGTCCATTTGAAGTGATGGCGTCTTTAATTGAATCGAACCCCACCTTTTGTAAAGTAGTGTGCTGATTGGATCCTACAATCTTCTTTTTTTGCACAGGTACCTGAGGTACAATTGGTTCATCACATCATCTATAAACACTGTCATGTTATCATTGCCACATGATTCTAAAATTTTTACCAAGAATTGGAGCAGTGCTAATACCAAGATTCTAATAAAAAAATTGATGATGTTCTACAACACACAGGGATTTTCATTTTAATATTCAGATAAATAGGTCTACAGGTCATATAAAACCTGAGTACCGGTAGGCAGTTTTACCAAAATGACACAATACTCTTATGACACCTTAAACTTAGACACATATTCCGACATCCTGAACCCCAAACTTGTATTTTAGACAAAGCTGGTATGTCTCTACTGTCCACAAATATTAAAAAGTCAAGTTAATTTAAAGAAACTGTATTGTTATATACAGCACAATTCTTGTAGCATTAGTAGTCTACAGTCAGCATTTAGAATCTGTTGCAGAAATATTTACCGATACCGATAATGAATATTTTCCGATACCGGTACCTTGCTAAATTGTGTGCTATCTCTATATGAATGTAAAACACTTGTTGCTGTTGAAAATGTCATAGCTTACTTTTTTGGACAAAGATGATCCGACAGGAATGACAAAATTTAATAATAAACTCACATTTCTTTGGACTGCATGCAGCAGAGCCACTTTTCAGTGTTGGTGGCACATTTATCTTTCCGGTACCAGGTTCAGAGGGATTCCCATCTTATTTTTGCAGTTATTTACTAATGGGAACATAAATTAAAATTAACAACAAGGCAATCTAGCCTAAGCACATAAAACCTACTGTATTATTTAAGTGTGACTTACCAGTCTAATCCATTTCAGCGATTTTGATCCAAATATTAGGTTTCAGTTTATCATTTTTATATCCAGAATTTCTGTAACGAACAAAACCGAGTAGCTTTGTATTAATTTAATTAAAATTTCGCTGAAATCTAACTTCTCCGTGCTGGTATATTCCGAAATGTCAATGTCCCAAGTTTTCTTCTGGATTCATTTTTGCACGCGCGAAATTTTCTGAGATTTCCCGCCAAACCTCGGCGATGAGAGCGATGCGAGCGATGGATTAGAACAAGTTTCTACTCGGGCGATAGCGGGCGATAGGCCGGCGATACAGGACGTGACGTCAAAATAATCGCCCGCATCGCTCTCATCGCTTGCCATCGCCGTAAGTGTGCATCGGCCTTTATTGAATTTTATAATATAAAAAAAATATAATATCTTATTTATAGATTAAATATTTTCATAAGATCGGGAAACTTTCACAGTATATTTGGTATTTTTCTATTTAGCGGTTAAAGCCCCAAACGTTTTTTAATATACAAAACAAGATCGGGCAACAAGAATGCATGAATATTAATAATAAATATTACAAAATTAATTTTATAATTTTACAGTGAAACCCCACTTACCCATGGGACCGTCATCAAACGGTCGCGTTAGCGCGGAGGTCGTGTTAGCAAATTTTGCTTTGGAGCATATGTTTGTAGCTATTGGTTTTTTAAATGCTAGCTCGTAGGTGTAGGCATGTACAATTTAAAAACGAAATTCGGTTTTTCATTTAAGAAGATAAAACATGACTATGCATGCATTTAATCACTACTTATTAAAAAAATCACGAATGATATTTTGTCTTAATCAACTCGTTGACATTCCACACAGTCCTTTTTCGATTTCATACGAAGAGAAATGTAACCTTATTGTTTTGGTAAAAAAAGTTCGTGGAATTTTGCTAATTATTTCGTGTTAAAAATTAAGCAATTTAAAATCGACTTTCTGCCTAAATAAATTTAGCTAGAAAAGTGGATTTTAAAAATAGTGGTGACTTACACGTGGTTGACACTCCCTTGTTAATAAGATATACAGTGGAACCCCGCTTACCTGACCACCTATGGGACCGTCATCAAGCGGTCACGTTAGCGGGGTGGTCGTGTTAGTAAATTTTGCCTGGGAGCAGGTTGTCGTCATATAAAACGTCTGCCTTTCAACTAATTTTTTACCAAATGCCATTATTTTTATACTACAGAATGAATTTAAACAACTGTTGGTACTAAAATTTATCTTGTAAAAGTCAGTTCTGTTTGCCACAATTTTCTTTGTGTGTGTGTACGCGCTCATTTATTCTTATTTATTTGATCATAAAAGAAATTTAACCTCATTATTTTGGTGACAAAGGCAAATTATTTAGCACGTTTGGTCACCTAAGCGGAGTTAAATTGAAATTTTGGACCAAAATATGGCGGTCCTGGTCTGGAAACCGGGGTGGTCGCGTTATTGAAACAGAATGCAATGCATTACTATAGTAAATTATTTGGGACCGCACTGAAGTGGTCCTGATAAAGAGGTGGTCGTGTTATCGAGGTGGTCTCCAAGCGGGGTTCCACCAAATATAACAAACAGTAGGCCTACAGTATAACCAATTTGCGTCTCGATGAGTTAGGATAGGATAGGATATTCATGTTTATCCCCGTGAATGGGAAAACCAAGGGGTTAACACACGGGCAATCTTCACATCACCTCGCGCCCACTGTCGAGTTACCGGAGCTATTGCAGTGTGTTGTGTATGGAAACTTTCCTTTAATTTGGTAGAACCCGTTAATTTGCTGGGTTCAGGCAATGTCCGTTAAGTGCCTTGCCCAAGAACACAACCGACTAGCTAGCGACCAGTTTCGCACTTGCAACCTTTCGATTGAACGGCGACGCACTTAACCGCTGGACTGATGGGCCGGACTGAGTTGCCAGTTCTGGTCCACCTTTCAACCAAAAGGTTTAATAGATAAAACTGACAAAAAACACCGACCGTCGTTGGCCATAGACGGTGGCCGCGAGGTGATCTGACTGTTGCCGGTGTGTTAACCCCCTTGGTTTTTCCATGCTCGGGGTTAAACATGAATATCCTATGATGGGTGTTAAGTTAAGAAACTTAAACAAAAAATACATAAATAATGGACCTGCGAACTGATATTATTATTATAATCTTGTAATATGACGTCATAATAAATCAAATACATCACGTGAATGTTCTAATTAGGGAAATCCCGATTCTCAAGAGTTCTATCGTTTACTTTATGGTACCAGAAAGAAGTTGTGTCCATAGACCATAATGTCCGGTATATTTGGACGACCATCGTTTCCAACAACGAAGAAACCCGTAACGTGGGTTTCTTGTACAGCAGGACAAGGATTACCGGAGCACGCAATTGTAGGATGTACTGAACCATTAGGTTTCGGGAATATTTATATTGCTCGTGCTAAGTTTGATGCAAAATGGATACCTGGCTTCACAACTAGTAGTGCCGAAACAATTCTATTCCCATATGGTTGTGTAGAAAGAACAAGCGCTACCTTTGAAGTTCTTACTTGCCAAGACCCACACAGCTTGCATTGGGTAAGAAGTGAAAATGGAAATGTTCCGAGAACCATACTGATGGGAGGCACTGAATCTAATTCAGAAATAACATACATTGGTCGCACTTGCACACCGTTAAGTGGTGGAAAAACGGCTAGATATAGATTTCTTCAGCCTAATCGTTCATTATTAGACAATGATAAACGTATAGGCAAAATCCACCCTTCACACCAATGCCTCTATATATGCTACAACGGAAATGAATTCAACTTTCCCACCTATGAAGCACTCTGTCAGAAAGAATCACCTGGGTTGCTTTTGGAAATTTGCAAATGGAAAATCCGTAAAAAAATAGATCACAAACTAATAAACAAGCTGCCACTACCAGGGGTGCTAAAAAGATTTTTAGAAGAAGATTAAAATCAAGTTTGTTTAGTTTGACTGGAATATAACCAAAAACTTCACAAACAGAAGCACTAAATTTAAATTGTTAAAAAAAATTCCAAACGTTTTCCTTATTTGAATCTATATTCTGAAACTGGCATTCATAATTTTAATCAATGTGTTTAATCAAAGTTACAGTATTGATATTTAAATTTTCTATATAAAGTGGTTTATTTTTAGAATAAATAACAGTAAAAATCAGTGTTTATCTGCCTGTTCAGTATTTATTTGCATATATGTTGATTATATGTAATATTTATGGTTTATTTTAAATTGCAACTTTCATTATTTTATGGTATTTTTAGTTGCAAGTGTCATTTTTGATTTTTTATGTTACTGTGGCACTACACTTTATTTTAATACTGCATTATACCTTCAATGCCTATAATAAAATAAGGATAATTTAATAATTATTCCATTGGGAGCTGATATACTTGGTCAATGGGTCAACATCAACACATGAAATGAGCAAAACTTCGATCTAAAAACTATCGGAATCAGTACAGCTTCAGAAATTTCGACTTATTAAAGTTGTGCATATACCTGATATAATATACTGTGTTCGAGTTATTGCTATATTAAACATCAATAAAAAACAAAATTAAATACAAATATATATGTATAGAAAACGACAACAAGAGCAAATCAGTTGCAATAATTATTAAAAACTAGAAACCTTTACTGTAAAAGATTTTTGTTTCAAAAACAAAACCTGTATGGTACAAACAGAAATTTATTTACATGGCCCAAAAGGTAAAAAAGTTGTTTTTTCACAGGTTCTTCCCAGGCCTCCATGCAATATTATTGAGCCCTTGGAATTGGCGTTTAAGCATATTGCTATCAGCCCATTGGGAATTTAGATGGTTATCATCATCTATTTCTTGAAGTTTCTGGAAATTTATTTGTTTTTTAAATGTGCCAATGTGCTAATGTCCCAAAAATCACATACAAATCCAGGAGTCAAACTAATTTAGATGCAAGGTTATGATTATATGGAGTTGCTTTATATTACATCACATACCGGTATAAGCTATAGTACCGGCACTAAATATTTATATAACATTCTACTTGTGTCCAGGAATTTTTCTCCTTTGTATTTTTGGGCAAAGAGACTTGAACTTATATACACCCATCAACTGTAGATTACAATTTAACTTCCTAAATCTTACTTTTAGATCTTCCTGTCTTCGATAAGCTTGCAGCATCATCTGTTTCTTTTCATCCTCGGTAACCACTGGCTCTCTTCCTGGAGGACCTGTACCCCTCTTTTGTAACTTCACCACAATTTTTGTCTTTTCATTTTTCCCCACATAATCGCATAATTTTTTACCCAGTTGCATCTCTTTAGCAGCCCACCATAGAGTGGCTTGACCATCGGGTATCACTTTTAACGATGCCTGGGTGCCTACAATTAATCATAAGCCAATAATCTTTAATATGATATTGGCCTATAGCAGTTATAAGAAAAACCTTATTAATTTTTTATATTCCAATTTGATCCATTAAGTTAAAGATTACTTGATAAAAATCATTATCAAAATAAATAGAACCAGATTCCCCGAAAAAGACACGCTGCTGAAAATTCTATTGCATGATTTTCCATTAAAGTTTGTATTTTAAAAAAAATTCATGATATTGCAGTGTTGTAATCATTGATCTACAGCTATAAATAAAACTGTATATACGACAAATGAAAGTGCAAAGCAGACTGGCTGAAAAGTACATGTTTTTTACAGTATGGTATGCAACATAAAATATATAAAATGTTTACCAGACAAATCTTCTTCTCCATCAAACTCCATTTTGATTGGGTCATGTGGGGGAAGTCCCATGGGATAAACAATTGTAACTGCCCCACACAATTCATCAATGGTGTCTTTTATTATCTTTCTTGTCATCACAGAATTAGCCTCAACAAGTTTCTATTGGGAATAATTTTGCCAGTTATAATTAGCAATGTTGGGCTCGAGCAAGGAAATTTACACATACAGCTTTAATATTTGAGCTTTAAAATAAAAAATAATTTGGTCCGGACTGTCAGATTCAGCTAAAAATTCATTCAAGCGACTCCTACAACTGGCTAGTTAGGTGTGACCTGGTCAAGACAATTAACGGATGTTGCTTAAAATTAGTGGCTGACTGAGGGAACAAAAATTTCGGGTATTCAACACACTGCAATAGCTTCAATAACAGAAGTTAGCACAAGTTATCTGATGGTGACTGTGATAAATCCTCTGTACACAGATTTTCCAAATGAGTTATCAATGTTTACAATGTATAAATCTTTTAAGGTGAATTTCTTCGTCCCAGTTTAAAAAATATGTCCATCATTAAATATATGTACATCAGATTCTGATTAGATATGTACAAAGACACATCTGTACTAAGGGTCTATTTTTTATACTAAAGGTAGTTGTCACAAACCACGGTTAAAAAAACTAAACTAAGCTTTAATAAAATATGCCCACTTTGCTGATGTTAGCTTTGGCTTCATTTATAGTTTTGGTAAGAAGATCAGCCATCTTGGTACTGGGGGCTTGGCCGTTTCTTCTTCCAATATCATCCTTGCAAAATGAGGCTCCCCCACTTGGTATACATCTGTGGAGAAAATATCCATCAATAAGTCCTGTTGGGAGAAAATAAATTATGCATCATGATATTTTTATTAGCATTAGCAAATCATTGTATACTAGTATTTCAATAGGCTACAGATTAAAAAAGTGATTTATACTCCTCAGGATAAATATTTGCTGCGCAACATTTGTCTAATTTCTAATCAATATGTTCCTGTGCAGTCTGTGCCTTTCATCATTTTTTTTGGTTTAGATTCATGACACAGAATTTTCTGTCTGCAATGTGTATTGAACAACAGACACTCAATCTAACAAAATAAACAAACCTGTCAGCCCATTCATCTTTCAATTTGAGTTCAACAATTTGATCATCAGTGAGACCCATCATATTAGGGGGGAGTAATATTCCATGTTTAGCAAGACATTCCATTTCTGAAAAGGCAGGTTGGTGGTAAGATAAAAATCAAATTTAAACAAGCATAAATAGAACTGTATTGGTATTTTTTATAACACATTAGTCATCCTACTAGAGAGTGCCAACCATGTTTTAACCACCAACTATTTGTAAAACAAAATAATCATAATGGTAAGGAGCACCCATCCTGCACATGTCTCACTGAAATCTAACTATTTTAAAGTTAAATTGCTCTTTTCTCAGTGAGATTTATACCAATTTAAAATTACCAAAAATATATGAAACACCAAATAATTGTATGAAATAAGATATTTATTGCACAAAGCAGTATGCATTGTAATTCTGTACTTATGCATTAGCTGTATCCAATATTTCGAAAAAAAATTATCTTAGGCAAGTAAACCCTTTTATTATGTTAAAGTTAAAAATAAATAATTTATTTACTAATTACTGTGACACTAAAAATCCTTTTTAAGCAGAAAACATCAGTCAAGGTTACGGCACTTATTCTAAATTTGTGTAATGACGTAATGATTTTAAATGAAATGTAACATTTTAACTCATTTCATAGTGTGCCTACTTATTAATCTTAAAAACCAAACAGATCGCATGTTGTTTTTGTTTGTTGTTTAGTTTACAATGTAGCGTTTTCTCTATGTATCGTGAGTAAGTCTGAAATAAATGTTTGTTACTTTAGCAGGGTCTATTTTTTTGTGTCAAGCGCTGTCTTGAAATAAAACTAAATTCCTTTGGGGAATTACCCTGGGTTTAGAACATAAATTTATGTTTTTTTTATATCTTGGTTATGTTATCTAACAATCCTTAAAGTTTTAATCTGATATGGCGACTCCTTGTTAGAGGTGTCAGGGCGATATTTCATTCCTGTCACAATCATGATTTAGGAACAAATCGTAATTTTTAGGGTATTTCCCTGAGTGTATTTTATTTCTTTTTTTCTTATTGGTACAGCAGCTGCTACTGCAGTAACATTCACCAAATTTGAATAAAGTTGCTGCAGCTGTTCTAGCGCTATGCTAAAAAGAAGCTATTTTTTAGAAAAATAAATTTTTGGTTTTTACAGTCTCAGGGAAATCCCCTAGAATTTATTACCCAAAATCATTGTTTGGGCAAATCTAAACCATGTTGTCTAACAAATGACAAAGTTTTATTGCGATACCATGACTCCCTTTGCACAAAAAAGGACAAAACAATATGTGTCCCATTTTTCCAAATTAGACCAATAACAAGAATCATTTAATCAAAGTCTCCGGAATAACAAGTTATAAATATTTATATTCCCCACAGTGAATTTCCCCCACCAAAGTGACTTAGGTACTTACAAATTGTAAGACCAACCTTACCTGAACAAATGCGCTCAATTTTAAGTCTTCCATTATATAAATGTTGGAGTTCCATTACCAAGACATCAAGTTCGATTGTCACTGTTGTTTCATATAAAAATTGACTCTCTTCTCCGTGTTTAACGTGTAGACGAACCATTTCCGCAGATTTTTAACTGAAATAAAATTCTATATGGTAGATTGCTACTCCTAAACTACTCCTAAAAAAAAAAGAGAGTTAGTTTTAAATAGCATCACTAGCTTGTAAAAAAGCGAAATGTGTTTGCATTATAGGGGAGAAGGGACTGGAAGGAAGTAAATTGCTAACCTAAAGTATGAAAACTAATTCCAACCCTGCCCCCAATACCAATTTTCCCAGAACTCACTCTACCTCCAGCCCTGACACTAATCCTCTAATATATAAACAAGGATTTTTTTTCTGCCATAATGACAAAACGGTATATGT
>CH000134.1:111127-133471 GCA_000149265.1 Ciona savignyi | reverse complement strand
TAAAAAAAATATAAAACACCAGTTGTAAAATGTGTTTTTTGTTGCCGCTTTATAAGACGTTACATGTTTAGGCCTAGTTTATTTTTAGTTTTTCTGTTGTAAACGTGCAACTTAAATAATCTTCATCAATGTTAAAGAAAAAATATTTAAATTAGATGTTTTTAGCATACTGGTAGGTAAAGAAAGACTCGCCTTGCAAATCTTATGTCAATGTTATATTGAACAAAATCCAACTTGAAGAAAATGAATGAAAATTACTAAATTGCATGCAATAAAAGCTTAGAATACTGCCTATAAGAAAAATGAAAGTATAAAGGCTACAAAAAATCACAAAACAATAAAATACCTCAAGTGCGCCAACATAGCAAGCACAATGTGTTGGAGTAAAGTGACTTCCAGACTCTACTTCATTTATACCCGCCCCATTTTTGACCATTAGTTCCAGTTGCTCTACATCACCATGTCGAACAGCATCATGGATACTTGAGTAAATTACTTTTCTGCTTTCCTTTGAACCTACGAAGAAAAGTTTTTATATTTGTTGCTTTGGCTTTTGTACAATCCAATAATTGATACTACAAAATTGTCTAAATTTGCTTTAATTAAAACAGTCCATGAAAGAATATGGTTAAATCTTTGAATATTGTGAATAGTCATACTCATGCCACTAACTAACCAACAACACAAATGTGACCCTTTAGACCAAAGGGTGCCAGTAATTTGTGTGACCATTTGCTGACTCAAATTTTATGACTGGATGTTGTCTTAATAGGTGCAAAAGTAATATTTTAAAAGACAACTAAGAGAACCGCCGTGTTGCTTAAAAGTGAATAGTTTTTCCTGGGCTGATTAATATGTGGCTCTATGGTATTTTTAACAATATTGTAGACACTGAAAAGAAAGACTGATTAGGTAACTATTCAGTCTTTCCATGAAAGTGACATTATTTCTATGGTACTTTTAGTTCTAATACACGAATATTGTCATTGTCCGAAGAACAAATCGGAACATTAACTGCACTTGTTGCATTTCGTTCACCAACATTCCCCATTGAGTTTTTTTTTTGTGATAACAACTCAAGCATACATTGTGGGTTATTTTCGAACTAGGCAACATATTTTAGTTTGGATTACCGATTGTGATAAATTATTAACATTCATACTGATATGTTTAAACAGCTTGCAGACCATTTCCTTTTCTTCGCACTTGGTTTAAAAAACTTGATTTAATTACTGTTTTTTTTTTGTTTCCACCTCTTTTACCTCTCTTTTCTTATGCAGACCTGCAGCTGTCTCTTTTCTAAATTAACATTCTTGCTGTTTTACTGAGTTTCTTTTTAAATTCAAGTCTTGTTTGTCTCTGCATTGAAAGGAATAGCATAACTCATAGAAATATGAACTGTTGGCCTTTAGTTTAGCCATAAACCATAGCATTTTCTACAGTATTTTAGTGAAGAAATAATGATAAAATCTGTTTATCTACATAATAAAGACATACGTTATAAATATATTTGTTTTGTATATTAAACTTTTATACCGGTAATTAATATATACTAGACTTACCATGATTTATACCTTAAAAAAATCGAGGCATATTAGCTTACAATGAGGGGTAGAACAGGCGCCAATAAGTGTAATTTAATTGAGTTTAGAATGAATATGGTGTGTGTGGAACATAAAGTTTATCTACGTAACCTTCTAACATTTAAATAAAACTATGTTTACATGTTAATAATTTAATTGTAATTTGTATTATAATAAAGACCATTCACAAGTTGAATGTTGGATTATGTCTAATTAGTTTTTGAAGCCATAAATATGATTAAAAACAACTATATTCATATTTTTAGTTTTTAAGTATTGTGGGTTAGTGGTATTGGCTAATATAACTGTACTTTACATCAGAGTATGCTATTAAACTACAGTGTGCAGTTTTGTGGGAAAAACAAATAGGTATGGAAAATATAAAATGCAAGCTAAATAAGAATTAGGGCTGGGTGAGAACAAGTTTTTGTCTTTTTATTGTTCGACTTTAACACCAACACAGCATTAAGAACTAAAATATATATTTAAGTCTTAGTAAACCGATGTCATTTTTTAACGGTGGAATTTAGATTATATATTTTAGTTAGCAGTCATAAATAAATAAACCAATAAACAGCATTGATATACTACCTGTCATTTCTTTGTGTAAAACTTCATATATCAGTTCATAATGTCGTTTGTGTGGGAAATCGGTTAGTTTTCTAGTTTTGTAGCACTTTATCATCCGCCTTCAGTACATTTGGTAAAATCATTTGAGAGAATATGTATTTGCCAAAAGTTAAAAGGGTTGTTTGGATAAATAATACTACCGACCATTAGATTATTTCATTTTTTGAAATAATACAAAAGTGATATTTAATATACAACAAAAATATAAAATAGCCTTTGTTACTATCAACAAAAACAACAACTCTCTCAAAAAATACACTAACACCAATTTTCTGTATTTGTAAATATGTTTCGATCATCTGTCATGGCAACCATAGAGTACCCATCCCATAAACTAATGACCACGATATGAATTCTTACTACACTTTCGAACGTGTGTACGGTCCACCAAACCAAAGAAATCGGACTGTGTTTGGCGCCTCCTTAACAGATTTTGCTTGATCTAGGATGCGTTAAGAATTTATAGTCTAGTGAATTAATGAGACTCGCACAACGGTTTGTTACAGGCCTTTAGCACCCCTGCTTTATTTTTTTTGGCTTTTGTCGGGTCAAGCGCATTTGGCCGCTCGTCGCTAAACCAAAAGGTCACTTTAGGCTGTCCATTCCAGTTTGTAAAGTCGGTGCTTTTCTGATTTCTGACTTTAGTAACTCGCAGCATAAAATTCAGAATATAGACTATACCAGAGGGGTGCAACATACGGCCCGCGGGCCACAGCACGGCCCGCGGTACCTATTTATGTGGCCCGCTACAGGTTTCATACTTCGTAGCCTAATAGTTTAAAAACTTTTTCTAAATTGTAACGGCATCATTGGCATTTTTAAAGACAGTATAAGACTACTTCATACTCCCATTAAATTATGTTTACAGTACTGTGACGACATCCCATTGTTACAGAATAATGTGTGTTGTTCCGGCAGTGGTACAGTCATAGAATACTATATAATGGAAGACCCACAGTAGGGAAGACCCACATCATCTTGGGCTGATGTGCAAATACCTGGATATTGTGATACAATGCAACTTGCTTGTTGTTTAATTTGAATTGGTTTATTCTTTTCAGTAAGTGAATAGATAAATTATTCTCTTTGAAAGAATTTTATCGCACAGAATTTGCTTTTTGATCATGGAATTAAAGACTTCAATGGTCATCTTCATTTTTTAAAATCATCTCCAGGAGGGATGCACAGTCGTTTTTGAGCTTCAAGACAGAACAGTGATCTGAATCCATTCTTTAGTTGACATTTAGTATGTTTCCAGTACAATGAAAGAATTTTAAATAAATTTATTTATAAAAAAAAGTGTTAATACATAAAACGGGGTCGTGGTGCATCGCCAAATTACCACTAATGCTAATTAAACGAACTGGTTAGCCACTCTATAGCTACAAAATAGACCTACAGTGACTACTGTTTACATAATATTGCAAATTAAGACACCTAATTAATAATTTTATCCTTATCTACTGCAAAATTTAACAAAAACAAGTATCTACACGGCAGTTTCTTATGCAAACTATCAACAAGCGTACGCTTTCACTCAAGCGTGACGAAGCTCGTTGACCTTCCATTATATAGTATTCTATGGTACAGTATTACGTGATCTTACTTAATGAGTGCATGTTACACAGTATTATACAAAAAAAGCTTAACCAAGTTCGAATGTTACAAAACTGAGCTTAGTTACATAACTCAGCTAAAGATAGCTGAAGCAATTGCCGAATACGGAAAGCCGTCATAAAAAATATTTTCGATGGTCTGGCCCCAGGTATCTCTATACTTGTACGTTGTGGCCCATTGCGCTAAACAGTTGCACGCCCCTGGACTATACAGTATACACGCACGGCAATAATTTATTTCGTATAAATTTTCTTACTTAGATAGATAGAACACCCTAATATTTTTTTAAGTTTACTTCTTCTTGGACACACCAACGGTGCGTCCACGACGTCCGGTGGTCTTCGTGTGTTGTCCTCAAACACCTATAGGCCCCAGTAATATCGTAAACCTCTGTGAGCGCGGATCTTCTTCAAACGTTCGATGTCTTCACGAAGTTTGTTGTCGAGCTGATTGGACAGCACCTGGGTAAACTTGCCATCGCGCGTGTCCTTCTGTCTGTTTAGGAACCAATCTGGGATCTTATATTGGCGCGGGTTCTGCATAATGGTGATAATACGGTCGATTTCGTCATCCCATAGCTTACCCGCACGTTTCGTAAGATCTACATCGGCCTTTTTGCACACAAGCGTGCTAAATCTACGGCCAATTCCTTTGATGGCGGTAAGCGCGAAAGCAATGTGACGCTTGCCATCGATATTAGTATTCAGAATACGCAAAATGTGTTGAAATTTCTCGGGTATAACCAACGCCATATTACTAACGTGCTCAGACCTCAGCTCGGTAAAAATTCTGTTACTTAGAATGCAGCGCAGAGTCACGAACGCGGTTAGTGGCTGTTACTTCCGCGGGTGGAGTAACGGGGTTGCTTTGGTTTGAAAATAACTCGTATCGAATAAAAGAACAGACAGTTTGTGTCCTCGAATTATAATTGGCGATCAGAGTTCAAACGGTTACAGATGCGGAACGGAGGGGGCAGGGACGATATGGGGGTGATACAGGGACGATATGGACGGAGATGTTACGCAGTGGGGATGATACGGAGGGATGATACGGAGGGATGATACGGTTTTCTGTAAATTAAAAATAAAGAAACCAAAATCAATAATTGACGGGTGTACGTATGAAATAGTAAACAATTACACTCACCAAACTTTGGCTTTAGAACCGGAACGGAAAATACACGGTATCGGATAAATTACTGTGCTGCAGACTGTACGGTGACTAAATCAAAAAAGGAAGCATTTTCTAACACGCGGTCGGGGGTATAGATATTGTAACACAAACTCCCCAATTGTGACGTAATTTGGTTGTGATGCAATTTATGATTTATCATAGACATCAATAAAACATTAATGGGTCGAGATATCTTACATCCTCCCCCCCGCCAAAAATGGAAAAATGCGTCATCAAAGCAGTTTCAATTTTTTTACACAAAGAAAAGATTCGAGGCACATTTTTAACGAAGAATAAAAAACAAAAAAAAAATATACACAATATATACAATAAGGCGTAACGCCGTGCCAGGTCATGGGGCGCTCCTCTCTCGCTCGCTCACGATCACGCAAAGTTTTGCGATAGGCCGCTTCATTAACCCAGCGGCAGTCTTCACTTCGACGCTTCTAACGATCCCATGTTTGTCATGAAACAAGCTGTTCACGCGGCCTAGAGGCCATTGTCCTCGAGGGGCGGAATTGTCCACAAGGAGTACAACATCTCCTTCAGCAACATTGTCCTTTTGCTCGTGCCATTTCTGTCGAGAGATTATTGATCGAGGGTACTCTTGGATCCAGCGTTTCCAGAACTCGTCAGCGAGATACTGGACAACTCGGTAGCGTCGTCGGGCATAGCAATCTGTACTACGTGTCACTGTCGGTGGCGGAGTAATTGTAGGGTTGATTTTCAGAAGGTGATTCGGTGTCAGCGGTAGGTCTTCTCCGATCTCCAGCGGTACTTGTGTAAGCGGTCTGGAATTGACAATGTCCTCCACTTCAACAAGCAGGGTGTGTAGAAGGTCATCATCGAGCGGCTTGCCCTGCAATAATGCCTGCAAAATAAATTTCACGGAACGGATCAATCGTTCCCAAGCCCCACCAAAGTGGCTTGCAGCTGGTGGGTTAAATTTCCAGATTATATTTTTCTGTCTCAGGTAGTCGCCAACTTGATTGCGATTCCATTCTTCTATACATTCTCGAAGTATCCGCTCGCAGCCGACGAAGTTAGTGCCATTGTCGGAATACAGGTGAGTGACGGGACCTCGTTGGGCCGTAAAACGTCGCAGGGCATTTATAAACGCGTCGGTAGACAAGTCCGTAGCGACTTCTAGATGGATGGCGCGAGTAGTCATACATGTAAACAGGCATCCATACCGTTTTACTTCACTTCTCCTTAACTTGGTCAGTAGCGGGCCGAAGAAGTCCACTCCTGTATGAGTGAACGGTGGTTCGTCAATTTGCAATCTTGACGGCGGGAGATCAGCCATGATCTGTCTTTCGGGCCTTGCAGCTCTTCGCTGGCACAGTAGGCATCGGGACAGGATACGATCGGGTTGCAACTCTAGCATTTTGCACCCAGTAGCGCTGAAATAAAATGTTTAAAGTGCTGCATGTCATACCAGAGTGTGCAGCATCAACACTTGTGGCAGTGATCGATAAGTAGGTCAGTAAGGTGGCAGTTATCGGGGATAATGGCAGGGGTGGCGTGCTTTGTAGTCAAGACGTGCATTGCCCAATCTACCTCCAACGCGTAGAATGCCATCATTGAGAATAGGGGGTTCAGTTTGTAGATCGGTGACGTAGACGGCGGACGTCGGGTCGATTGCATGCGCATCCAATCGGGGAACTCCCGACGTTGTACGTACCGCACGAGGGCGCTCTCAGCAGATCGAAGCTCCTCGGCGTCAATCGGCGATGTCGGAATTTTTGCGGTGTCCTTCTTTACCTTATTTTTCAGGTAAGCACAAAAACGGAGAATCCAGGACGTGCTTATCTTTAATCGATGCAGGGACGAGAAATAACGGATGAATTTGTCCGTGGGTGAGCAGTTGGTAGCTGTCAGAAATACAGATTCTGGTTTTGGCAGGTCAAAACTTCGGTAGATTTGCTCCGTTGGTTGTGGCCGTAAAAACGTAGTAGGCCAGTCTTTAGCGGGACGGTGTAGGAACTTAGGGCCGGAATGCCACGTTCCTGTCTTCATCATGGTCCCTGCCGTCGTTCCACGTGACGCTTGATCAGCTGGGTTCAGTTTCGTAGGAACATGTCTCCAGTCGTGCACGCTTGTGTATGCTTCGATTTGAGAGAGGCGGTTTCGAGAGAAAACCGGAAAGTTCTTGCAGTCAGAGAAAAGGCTTTGTAGAACAATTGTCGAGTCCGTCCAGTAGATACACGGGCAATCGTCCAGTCCGAGTTCCCTTTTCACGGTTCGCGATAATTTTACTGCGTCAAGTGCAGCTTCGAGCTCCAATCTAGGAATTGTGTGCTTACCAGAATCGCAGAGAAGAGACTTTCCCATCACGAACGAACATGTCGTGTTGTCATCCTCGAAGGTAGTTCTAAGGTAGCATACGCAACCACGGGCGGCGGTAGATGCGTCTGCAAATACATGGAGCTGTACTCCGGGGGTCGGATGACGGACTTGTGGTTTGAAGCACCGAGGAATTCTAATGCGGGTCAGTTCATTAAGGCTGTTGCACCAAGCTTTCCATCGCTCGAGCTCGGTGCCAGTGACCTCCTCGTCCCAGTCGGTTTTCATCAAGCAGAGATCTCTGTAAATAAGTCGGGCCTCCAATACAACAGGGGCAACAAAGCCTAATGGATCGAAAAGTGAATTGGTAACGGAAAGCATACCTCGTCGTGTCAGCGGTTTTGTCGGGATAGTGATGTCGAATCTGAACTCGTCGTCTTGGACACACCAATTGATTCCCAGAACACGTTCATGTACCTCTCCTCCTAGCGGAATATCTTGAATCACCTTTGCTCGATCATCGGCCGGAACGGATTCCATCACAGCGACACTAGTGGATAGCCACTTCGTCAGTTTAAAGCCACCCATTGAAAGTAGATTACGTAAATCCTTCACCAGTTGGATGCCGGCTTGATCATCAACGGCGGTTACGAGGCAGTCGTCCACATAAAAGTTATTCTTTACAACTTCGGCCACTCGTGGATGAAAAAACTTGCCAAATTCTCTGGCAGTTTCGCGCAGGCAGAAAGTTGCGCAGCACGGTGACGAGCGGGCGCCAAACAGGTGCACTTTCATGCGGTGCGGAACGGGTGATTTGGTCAGGTCGCCTCCTGGCCACCACAAGAATCTCAGAGCGTCACGATCCTTTTGGGGCAACCAGAACTTGACTGAAACATTGCTTCTATGTCGGATACGATAGCCACGCGTTCTCTGCGGAATCTCATCAACACCCCCTACCCAGCGGGTTCACTAAATCAGGGCCCTTCATCAGCTTGTCATTTATAGATTGTCCTTCGCATTTCGCCGCACAGTCATACACGATACGAACCCTTACTTGGTTTCTTTGGGTTAATTACAGGGTGATGCGGGAGGTACCATAACTTGTTGGTAGTATTCACTTCGTCCTCTGGCACTACTTCTGCGTACCCATTGTCCAACATCATCGTCATGTATTTCGTATACTTTACGGAAAAATCGACATCTCTCGCCAGTCGCTTCTTCAAACTTGATAGTCTGCTCCTTGCCATTGGCAGGCTATCCGGTAAAACGGTGCTGTCGTCTTTCCATGGCAGCGGAAGTTGGTAGTGGCCTTCAACTCTTTCAATTCGGCGCGTCATTATATCGTAAGCCATGACGTCTTCTTTTGAGTACTTCATGCCAAACTCCGACGCCTCCTTGTGGCTTCGAAGCCAGCACATCAATGTTTCAACGTCGTCGGTTGCAGCAGTATCGGAGGAGGGGAACACATCACCAACGTCATTGATGAGTAAGTCCTTTATCGCCTCGTCACTTCCTGAGCCCGCTGTGGCTTGAAGTAAGAATCCGGCTGCACCCTCTTCGTTCGGCAAGCTGTCCAGCGACGGTCCTTTTAACAGCCAGCCTAGGGGGGTCCGGATAGCGTCAGGCGTCTCGCGTGGATTTGGTGCGAAGCGACTTTCCAGGCACCGGTGTGCCATTGCGTTGTCGTTGCCGATCAACAGCATCACTTCACCATCGGGAATTTGTGGCAGGTCCACTCCACGAAGGTACTTATATCGGTTCAGTTTATTGCGCTCTGGAATCTTGCTCGGTGTAGCGGGAATTTCCTTAATGAGCGCAACGTCGGGCAGGTTAAGCTCTTCGCCGCCAGCAAGCGGAAGAACAGTTAACGAGACGGAAGTCGTTTTAACATTGATCGGTTCGGAAGTAGTCATTGTACACAGGTCAAAGTTCGCGGCGCGACCAGTCGGCGTAGCTTGTAACTGATCGGCCAGTCGACGGTCACAGAATGTGCGGTTCGCTCCGGAATCGAGAAGAGCGTACACTCTCGTCTCTTTGCCTCCGCTTCTAACGCGTACGGGGACAATGTCTAAATATGCGGAAGTCGGTAGCACGGTGTTTTTCTTAGCGCTAAGCGAGTGCATGCATGCTTTAACGGTCGTGTTGCTTTCAATTCGGTCTGCGGGTCTGATGATCCATCTCGGGTCATGGAGCAAGGTGTGGTGGAAGTTGCCGGTGCAACCTTCTACACTGCATTTGATTTTATGTGGGCATTCTCGCACGGAATGGCCTGCCTTTAGGCATTTAAAGCATAGGCCGCATTCCCGGGTTACGCGCTTACGTTGCTCGTACGATTTATCCTTGAAGTCGCGGCAGGCGCCAATCAAATGTGGTTTCTTGCAGACAGGGCACTGCAGCCCGGACGGTTTCGGAGTGGGAGCGGCAGCAGTGGGAAATTCGGCAGTCACGTTCACGTTATAAGCCGACACTTTCGGTTTTCGTGCGGTAGTTACTACAGGGTTTGTGGACTTTAGCAGTAAACACTTTCCATACACAGAGTTAGCTTCGCGACTCTGTTCTCTAACGAAGTTAGCAAAGTCTTTAAAAACAGCTACCGCACCTGTTTTGTCCTGTATACTCAGCGACTTGGATATCCATTTCTTTCTCAGTTCCAATGGCAGCTTGTTGACCAGCGTCGATATGAAGCCAACAGAGTCTACCGTCGATTTTACCCTTGTCTTTTCCAGGGACGCGCAGCAGTTTCGGAGCAGAACGGCCAATTTCTCCAGCGCTTCGGGGTCATCTGCGGGCACCCTCGGGAATTCCTGCAACAAGCTCTCGCACCGTCGTGCTATTATATGGGGTTGACCATATCTTTCGAATAATTCTTGCATGGCCGTTTCGTAGCCATCATTTTCGTAATTATCTACGGAGTTATGCTTAATTTTCTCACAGACGGGCTCTGTGCAATGTTGGAGTAGGTATACTAATTTTAGGTCGTATGAGTCTACTTTGTCGGCAATATGTAGCTGGTATCGGTTGACAAAGGACCAGTAGTCCATCGGATCTCCATTAAATTTTTGCACAATTGGTTTGGGTAGAAAGCGTTCACCTACCTCTTGGTGATTTACGTGACGGAGTGGTGAATCTCGTCGGATACGAGTCGGTGATAGCTGTGTACGTCGTTGTTGATTGCGCATTGGGGAGCGATCAGCATATCGGGACGGTCGGTTCTGATGCTGTGTTGTCACGTGTTCTCTTTCGTCGTTCACCCGGATGTCGGACGGAAACGGTGGCAAATGACGTTCGGTTAAGGGAAGATGTGACAGAGCGCTGTCCTTCGGGCGCACAACGGGCGGGGCGTACAGAGTAGAACGTTGTGGTGGCTGCGCTGTGGTCGGTGTTATCTCGTTGCGTGATTGTTCAGTGGATGTAGTCTGCTCTAGAAGCGGTGTCGTTGAGCCAGCATATTGGCGGGTTTGAACTTCGTTGTGTCTGGCCTCAGGAAGCGATGCTTCCTCCCATGCCCTAGCTTCAGCTTCAGCCAATTCTAGTTTTCGCCGGGATTCACGGTCGGCGAGTTCCTCTTGTAATTTTCTTTCTCTTTCAGCTGCTTCAGCGAGCAGTTTTCTTTTATGTTCCTCTGTTTCAGCGAGCAGCTTGCTTTCTTCTTTTCTCTCTAAGTCTTGTTGTCGCGCAAGCCTAGCAAGTTCAAGCTTTACCTTGCTATCTTTTAGCTTAAAGCTGCGCATCGAGCTTGTAGTGCTTACAACACTTACTGATTCGTGCTTTTCATCGAGTGGTGTGGTTGAATTAGGTGGTGCTGGTATCTGCTTGGCTTCTCCAATGCCTGGCTGCTTGGCTTCTTCAATGTTGTCCAGCCATTGTTCTACGCGGTGTTCTGGTTGGTTATCCATGGTCGAGAGGTACGGTTACGATGGGTTTGATCAGTTTGCTCAGTTTGAAAACGATGTTACTTCCGCGGGTGGAGTAACGGGGTTGCTTTGGTTTGAAAATAACTCGTATCGAATAAAAGAACAGACAGTTTGTGTCCTCGAATTATAATTGGCGATCAGAGTTCAAACGGTTACAGATGCGGAACGGAGGGGGCAGGGACGATATGGGGGTGATACAGGGACGATATGGACGGAGATGTTACGCAGTGGGGATGATACGGAGGGATGATACGGTTTTCTGTAAATTAAAAATAAAGAAACCAAAATCAATAATTGACGGGTGTACGTATGAAATAGTAAACAATTACACTCACCAAACTTTGGCTTTAGAACCGGAACGGAAAATACACGGTATCGGATAAATTACTGTGCTGCAGACTGTACGGTGACTAAATCAAAAAGGAAGCATTTTCTAACACGCGGTCGGGTATAGATATTGTAACACAAACTCCCATTGTGACGTAATTTGGTTGTGATGCAATTTATGATTTATCATAGACATCAATAAAACATTAATGGGTCGAGATATCTTACAGTGGCATTATTTTATAAATTACATACAAAACCATATATATCAATGATATACCCCAAGGGGGGAGACTTATTAACTCCTTTTTTAATTGCGACAATGACTGGCGTTTTAAATACAAAAGGCGTGTAGCCTACTCGTCGTAAATACGACGCAAATGACTTGTAAGTAAAAATACCTTCACATACGTGTTCTACAAACAATATGAGGATCATCATACAAACAATTATATTAATTCCCGAAAGCATCGATTCACCACAGGCCAAAAGAACTTGAATGGGGTGTGCTATCTATCTCACGAAACGAAGCTTCGGTACTAGTAATAGTTAGGTATTACGAACAACGCTGACCGATTTTTAAAAAATGGCAATAATGGGGCTCTTTTGTGAAAAGAATCACATATTGTATTTGTCCGCGTTATTCAATTTTTATTCAATTTTCTTCATTTTTACGCTTTAAAAGGTGTTTCTTGTCCGTCCGAAATCATGTAGATGTTAAAAAATTAAAACAAAACTTCCAGATTGGTTACATGACCTTTTTATATTGACGACCGCAATTTTGTGTACGATTTTAATATAGTTATTAGAACGCTGTCGTGGCTTTATTTTTTACGCCGTAAATATTTTCTGTGTTTCTAAACAGCAATTAACCAACGTCACTCCGAATCTATTGGTGTACTGAAGTCGCAACTTTACAGTTTGCCCCTAAGACAAAATTATTACATTCATTGATGATGCTACATATAATCCAACAATTTCGCTTCAAAATATAACAACCTGCATGAGAAACTAAGTTAACGTACCCAATTGCTGTTCGTAATATTGCTGAAGAATAAACCTATCTGTTGAAGCTTGAACTATTCTCTATAGGCCTACCAGTGGTTCTCGATTTTTTTTGACCTCGTGGCGTACAAAAGACCATTTAAGAAACGAACGGGCGCACTTTGGCATGGGAAGTCAAAAAATATGAAAAAAATTTCATCACCGAATTTTCCAATAACAAAATTACTGTTTATTGAGCGCTCTTGCCTTTCTGAAGTTAATGTAGAACTAACGTTACAATGGAAAAACGAACTAGACACTAACCGTTTAGTAGTTTTTGATTAATGCACACTCTGTCGGAAATTTACGAAATTTAAGTGTGGCGCACCATATGAGAAACACTGCTCTATACCGAAACCAATGAAAGGGCAGTTTTGTTCTTTTACGTGGCTACAACTAAAGTAGGCGTCCTCTAGGTAGAAAATAATAAGTCTGCCTATTGCTGGGTTCGGCTCGACCCAAGGCTAAGGCTTGAGGGCACAAAGGATAAGTATAAGATATCTGACGCCTCAAGGTTAACCAAGCATAACAAAAAAAAAGTCGAACTCCGATAACCTAGATATGTCCAAACCTAAAATGTAGGATTTTAACTCCGAGAAATTTCCTAGACTCGGAAATATTAAGTAATTTTTTTCGGCGTTGATTTTCTGTAGATCATATAGCGCCCACCTAATTACCCAACTTCAAAAAGTAGTTATGTGTTTTTAATTATATATAGGCAAGTATTCCAAAACGTATATTAGATTGAAATTAATAGTTTCGGAGACATCAAAACTTATTGGAGCAAAAATGTAAATATTTTTTACATGTTAGCCGGGATGTTCCGTTTTTCTAAAAAGAAAAGGCCAAAAGTAATAATCAGGAATAAGCCAGTTTTACTCAGTATCAACCTGATTGGATAAGCCCCACTTGTCAGGCAGCTGGGGCATAATCATTTGATTTTGAATGAACTCGATGGGATAGGATATTCATGTTTATTCCCGTGAATGGGAAAACCAAGGGGGTTAACACACGGGCTAACGTCAGATCACCTCGCTCCCACTGTCGGGTCACGAAAGCTATTGCAGTGGTTGTATATAATAGATACGTCTCTTCAATTTGGTACAACCCATTAATCCGCTGGGTTCATGCAATGTCCGTAAAGAGCCTTGCCCAAGGACACAATCGACTAGCTAGCGACCAGTTTCGCACCTGCAACCTTTTCGATTGAAATGCAACGCACTTAACCGCTAGACTAACCCGCCGGACACCGTAGTGAATTTGCGGCTTGTGAAATATTCCTTTACGCATTATATTAAGTGTTGTTAAAATTGTTAAAATATTTAAGCCCTTAATGCATGCGCACAGCTGTGCCTGTTCCAAAATCTGTATACCTCTTTTCCTGTGGCCTGTAAATTATATCCGCACTGGTGCGGTTGCTAATAATCCCTTCGACTACGCCATAAGTGGCGAGCTGACGTGTTGCGTTTTGTTTATTATTTTACTGTGTCAACTTATAAACTTAAATGAAGAAAACTTCCGAGGCGGAGTCTAGATTGTCTTAGTCACGTCGAAGTCTAAATAGCTGGGGAGGTTTAGGCCAGATTTAGTGCAAGATATAGGCACTCAACTACCCCCAAGCAACTAAAGATTGTTGTACCGCCACAGGATCGAAAATCAAAATTTGCCACCTTTGATTTTTAAATAGACCATATTTATGGACCAACTGAAATTGTTAGTGGTACTAAACCCTAACGCACACTACTTTAAAACTATTTTTTATAGAACAAGGTTTTGCACTTCTTATGAGCTCGCCACCAAGACCGCGATTTGCTCTATAACTAATATAAGCTTTCGTAAGCCGTAGCAGGCCGCTTGCCTATTGTAGATGATTGTTCCTTGTAGACCCCATGTAAGCCGGTTACAACACCTAATGCGATCTGCGATTCCTTACGCGCTATCTCGACTCTCAGAGGTGCGCTAATTAATTGAGGTTTTCTGCGTAAACGTCTCCTCGTCTTGACTACTGTCTTCTGTGGTTCGTTGATCAAAGCTTTAGTAGTTTTATAACATCAATTGTATTGAGCAATTAAGGCGATTAACTTAGTACCAGTTACGAGTTAAATCGTTAGATGTTTCAACGATATAGATTCCGGATAAAACTCTCAGTATCGACACATACAAGATGTTTCTTAATGCGCTAGGACTCTCTCGAGCAAAAGTGAAAATAACTTATATAGGCAAAGTATCCGACAGCTGCGGTTATAATTGTAAACCAAATATTAATATTTTAGTGATGATGAATTGTCAGTGCAAATGCCGTATGCTGCGATCATAAATCTTATGTAAACACATGGGGTCGCTACACGTTTAAGTAGCGGTAACTATTTAGCCACACCACCGTTTTCACGTTTACAAGAATGCAAAAATTGTTAACAATCACGAAAAACTTGATTAGATTTTTTTTTGTAATTTATTACGGACTTTAGAAATGAACTAATAATTTCCAGTCGTTTCTCTGGTTATAGGAGTAATTACCGTTTATGTCATTCCAAGGACAAAATCTATAATAAAGCAGCATTGATTTTAAACTTTAACTGATAGCAAAAGGTCTTTTAACCATGCACGTGGAAACTATAGTCTTTTCAGGCAACGTGATTTAAGACACAAGCAAGCGTCTGATTTCGACAAGTTTTAGTCGAAATGGCAGTACAACAAGCGTAATCCCGATCAAAGTGCGTTTCAAACGTCAGAGACGCACACTTTCCTAAATGCATATGCTAGCAAATATCCACTAACACTATTGAGAACGTTAAGTCAGAAGTTCAAGTTCTTAAGTCAGATATACCCTACATCGCTAAAAAGAGTGACGCATGACATAGAACCATAAAAAATATTTTTTGGTTTCAACTTCCTAAAACGACAAACTATCAGTTAACACCGTCGAGTAAATTTACAAAAGAACAGCGATATTAACACTGATAAACTGTTTAGTGGAAATCAACACTACTTAATTGGGACTGTTAAACATGGACCAGTTTTGAATAAAGAGTATTGTAAAAGAAAATAGAGTCTTCAAAGATCTTGAACAAATGCGTTTTCTCTGTTAAATCCTAGTCCTTTGTTAACGTTTAGATGATGTCTTCGAATTAATTTGAAAGGGGACAAATTGATTTCGGAGTCATCTTTCTTTAAGTTGTGCTCAGTTGCGCCACCTTCTGGTGGCCTACGTACACCAAACTTGCCGTTTCCATGGAAATCTAACAAACAAGGCTGATAAATAGTAATTAGCTAAACAGACATAAAAGCTTGACCTGTATCAAGTATAGATCGCATCACTCATTAGTGGAACAATTTATAAAATATTTGGCTTAACAGAATATGCACTTTACTGCACTTAAATAAGACTTGGTAAATTAACATGTAACAGCAAGATGTTGAAACATATTTTAACAATATTAGTAAAAAAGCAAACCGTGTTTTGAAACAAAACAACCCTTTTCTGAATTGAAGATGTGGTTTTCTTCTGCAAGAATTATTGTTTGGGTAACTTAAAATAATATTACGTCCATAGTAATATACTTATACTTACCAGAAATTGGGAGGAGTCCGCACTCTGATGACTTCAACCAACTATTTTTAGCTGGTTTCCTGTTATTGTGAGAGTCAGAAGTGTGAGGGAATTTATTAACAGTGCTTACATTGAGTTACAAGGAGGCATTCTATTGATTGATCTTTTCATATTTACAGAAGTGGCTTGCCGACAGAGTCTGTAATAAAGAAAGTAGAGGATTAATTACCACACGGTGTGCACGTCATTAGTAGGAAGAATCATTTACAACAAGACAAATGTCAGTACACCTACCTGGAAAATATGTCGGTTTTTTCACGCTTAAACGTTTCGGCACCCCCTGCATTAAATATCCATTAATTTCATGTTTGTATGATAACTACAAGAGGACATATACCTGAGTCTACGGGCTCTCGGAAAGAAACAGAAGATTTCAGGATCGGCCTAATTAAAAATTATATGTAAAATGATCAATTTTTATAATTCTTGATTGTCTGGAGCAAGCTTAGTTTAAGCAAGCTATATGTGTTATGGAATCATACTTTCCAGTCTTTCTCATTGTGGGGCGTGCTTGCCTGACCCAATCATCATCACTTGGATAACATCTGTGCTTGGATGGAAAACTCTTTAACTTCTGGTTGTCTCTTTCTTGCCAATGATCTGAAACAAAATATTTAGACTAAAAAATATACGACTTTTAACATGATTCAGTATCAGTATGTGTTCTTTTAATTATTGTGTTTTAAAGAAGCAAATCCAAAACAACTCTAATAAAGGAATTGACAGTTAGTTCTTACCAACCCGGTTCTTCCTTTGTGCCCTCAAATTAGATTTCTTTGTTACCGTTTTGTTTTCATTATGCGAACCAATAGAATGAAGGTACGCCATATCACCATCAACTCGCTGTCTAGGACTTAAAGGCATCTCTCCATACTTCATTCGCTCTCTAGATAAGAAATATAAGATAGGGGAAATGTCATAGTTCCAGTTTCCACAGGACCAGTTAAACCAGGGGTGGGCAACTTTTCTAGTCCGCGGGCCAGATGTGGGAAAATGAAGTCCTTGGTGTGCCGGATTATTACATGGATAGTATTCAATATCTTAATTACATAGATAGTCTGCGGAAAACTCAGTGTTAGATAGTCTGCAGGCCGGTCAAAATCTCTATATGGGCCGTATGTTGCCCATGCCTGAGTTAAACTGTGCGTTTTTATAATTATGGATCTTCATACTTCACAGCCATTTTTATATTGTATAATTCAGATGGTTTAATGATATAAAATACTTTTATTCAGCCAAAGAACAAAACACAGAGTTTTTCCTAATGAGGAATATTAACATTCGTTGTAACAAGGGGTTTCATAAAAATACCTGATGTCAATACAGTAGGATTCCGAACTAGAGGTTGCCACCACTAATTGTAAAACACAACACTTGGTATATTTGAGATATGGTGTATATATAGTTTGTTTTTGCGAGCAGAAACTAATGGGAGTTATCAAACCAATATTCATGTTAGGGTCATTCATGTATTGACCCTGTTATCTAACATTCTTGAAAGTTTAACCTGATTGCTACAATTTTGTTCCTGCAATAATAAACTGATGGGTCCAGTTAAAGAAGTATTGTTGTCAATTATGGAAGGTAATATGAACTAGATTTTGGTAAGATATTTTAAAGTAAATTGTTTGTCCTGAATCCTGATCTTGAGAAATCAGCAATCAGACCCATAATTTTAATTTAAAATGACTCATTTGTATCCACTTTGGAAAACAATTTAACATTCTGCCCATTGGGGACACTGTAGGGGAAATGAAATACAAGAGTTAGATTCTATAGGGAAACTCAACCAGTAGTCAAATACCGAAGACTTACTCAGCTAATTACAAAAAATACAAACTTACCCAGATTCAATTTTACCAGGATATTGATTAAAAACTACCGATGAAATCGATGAGCTATCTGGAAAAGAAACCACTGAATTATCCAAGCTGAGGTATAACTTGATACATTTACCTTCGTTATTGGAATCGTTGGAATCTTCACCAGTGTCTTCGGATGTTGCTTGTACTTGCAACATTTCCCTTTGCGATGGGTACATCAGTGATTCCTAGTAATATGTGTTGGTATGAGGTACATACATGAAGCCAAATTTTAAAGCAGGTTTAAAAAATAATGACAAAAAGTCACTTTAGCTGTTGGAGTGGGAAATATTAGAGGTGGGTAAACTTTCTGATGCAAGGCTGAGTTGCTGGTCAGTGTTGCTGCTTGGTAATAATACGGCTCCGGCTGGACAGTCGATATACGGCCAATGTAGGCAGCTGGCCTGGAAAGTACAATCGTATTATCCCAAATATGCGGTTAGTATTCTCCTTACTTCTGTGAGTTAAAGAACCCATCGTCCACCACAGATATCACATCACTTTCTACCTCAGAATATTTGTTTTTAGATTTCACGCTATTCTTTTTCCGGTACTGATCGTCCCTCAGCGTTGTAGGCTTATGTTGCTCTGGGTAAGACAATGCCATTTGTCAAAAAAAAATTAATAAAACAAATATGTATATTTTAGCACAAAACAGGACTATAAAAGAAAGCACAAATATTCGAACTTGCTGGTTTAACGTCAATTGTATGAACTTTAGTCTTCACATCCCTTTTCTTTCGAATATATGCACAGAAGGCGAAGGCTAGAATCGCAGCTATTAACAGGAACAACAAGCTTGGTACGATGGCAGAAAACAAGTGGGCTTGGTTGTGCCAGTCTGACTCAGATGCTGGAATAAACAAGGATGTAGTAACAGTATTAGGTGTTTTCATTAAAACCAACAAAGCTAAGAAGTAAATTTTATTTTTATAAATCTTAAAACTTGGGAGAAATAGTGCTTTTCAGGCCATAGATATTTACAATTAAAAATTACTGGGGCCAAAAATGCCAAAAACAAGCTACTTTTTGAATTTCAAATTTTGGACTGTCAATATTTTTCGTTGGTGTTTTTGGTAAATAAAGGATTACCTAAAGTTTTAAACTGATTGGATAATCCCTTCTTGCCGAAAAGCTGGCAGCCGGGGAATTGCATATCAGGAGCATTACACATAAAAAGGAAAGGAAAAAACGGAGAGATATAAATGTTTCTCATTCGATTCTTATGAAGATTCATAATAAAATTACACTGCCGTTATGAAGCCATGTGTGCTCATGTTTGCACCTCCATTTTTTTAGTAAAGGTGATTGTTTTTCTGCAGTTTTTATTTTGCCGTTGCTTGCAGAGTAATTCCATTTTTATCCTTGTGCATAATCATATATTCATGTGTTACAGACAAAGACTGGAATTTAATACCCCTTAATTCTAATACAGTTTTATTATGATAAACACTTCAGTGTATTGAAATAAATGTCTAAATTTAACCTAAACTATTTGATTACAAATGTTGAGCTCTTAAACTGTGACCGCAAAAAATAATTCTGTGTTTTTGGCTATGTGGAAATTTTTTCAGGAATATTTAGATAACACATCGTAAAACTAGTTTTTCATGAATAATTTACACCTTTGCATGGTGTCCGACTTCTGCTATTTTAATCTTGGCCCATCACCCTAATTAAAGGGTAAAAACACATATTACTTAAACGGTAGGCTATGCATGAATCTTATTAATTGTAACACATACTTACTGTTGTTACAGAATAATCCTTCGTAGCCAGCAGCACAAACACACCGGAAGGCGTTGACATGATCTACACAAGTCCCTCCATTTTTACATGGATCCGACGCACAATCGTTGATGTCTTATAATAATTATAAGGTTTAGGCCAAACAGCATATAAAAAATACTTTACCAATTATCATTTAGCAAAATATGCATAAAATAGAAAACACAAGTTTTAATAAAAGTTAATGTTTGTGTGACAACAATAATGTCTTGTGCTGAGCAGTCTGATCTCAAAAACACATTACTCTATGCTAGAGTTCTACAAGAAATCTAATGCACCATCCATGATTATTTGTCGGTTTGCTGATGTATGTGCGATTATTTTTATAAAAAAAATAATGTCAGCTATAAAATCCAAAAATATGTCCAAGGTTTAAAAAAAGCCTTTCTGTTAATGTACAGAACTAAATTAAAATAATAAAAAAGAACGAAGCAAAAGAGTGTATTCCCATTGTGAGGAGATATGCATAATAATTTAAATTACCAGTTTCGCAGACTTCTCCAGAATATCCGCCTTTACAATGGCAAGTCATGCGCCCAGACAAGCTTTCACACCTCCCATTATGAAGACATGGCTGTGATGTGCATTCCTCGACCTCTATTTTTTGGAATTAAGACAACTGTTAGTATATCCAATAATTGGCATTAATTAATTGTCAATACAGGTTAAAAAATCCTTAACACTAATTTGGTTTATTATGACCATTTGTCATGTCAGGAGACACCAGTTTGGATGTAGATATGATGACAAAATTTAATCGCCATTACACAAGATAAATTAAATCCAGATTGCATTTTGCGTTTAAACTAATGAATCATATCAACCGTTTCCCTTAAAACTAAGGAGTCTTAATTTTTAACCTACCTTGGTCATGCCATATACGTCACTTAATACATTGCATATGCTAAAATATTCCTAATCTGCGCACATGGTTTAATGATGCATATGCAAAAAAGTCCTAATCTCAACACTCGGTGTAACCATAAACACACCTGGTTTGATTGATGGCCCACCGCCTGACAATAGAGATACCGACTGATGAGAGAGATATTTTTGGATGGATGAATATATTTATATGTAACATGATTTGGGGGCAAGAGCTTAATTAGGACAGAAGAAGGGCAATTAATTTGTAGGGTAATTAGATGATGATGCTTTTTCAAGTGGGTGTATGTATACCACCAAGTAAAATATGTTATGTCACGCCCCACTGGTTAACTTCAGGCGATGGCCAGATGGATGACCTTTTAAGAATTTTTGTATCAATTTTTGCAGGCAAAACGTTTTTTTAAATACATTCATTTACAGTTATTCAACCAAATACTTTTCTTATCTCTTCAATGCAAACTTACTGTACAAAAAGGTCTGTCACTTAAAATCCAGCTAGAGGAAGTTTTAAAATTGAACATAGCATCTTAAACCTAAACTGAAAACTGCAAAATAACCCTCTGTCCACTGGGAACTTTTTCTTAACAATACATCTAGAAATCAACACCTTTTAAAAAGCTGCTTCACTATCAAACTACATCGCTAAAGGCTAAACAAGAAACACTGATGCCTAGTACATTTTTTCCAACCGCATCAACATTAGGGAATCAGCACCATTGTTACTCAGCAAAATACTCATTTAAACATCATCCCTAAGACTTTACCCCACATCATATTCGGCCGCAAGTTTAATTTAATTGGTTGTATTTAACGCGATTAACACAGTAGACTCAAGCTGATTTAAACTAATGGCATGTATTCTTGAAGTAACTCACCGTGTTCGCAGCTTTCGCCGCCGTATGGAGACGGACACCGACATGAAGAAACATCTCCATCAACCACACAAGTTCCACCGTTACTGCAAGCGCTTGGTCCACATAATTCTATGTTGGAGTATTTAGAATCTGATCAACACCGGGAAATTTGTTTTAGCTTAATAACTGAGTCAGTCTCACGTGTTTCGCAATGTGCCCCCGTGTAACCATCCCGGCAGATGCACTCGAACAATGCTGGGTGGTCGACACAGTAAGCATCGTTTCGGCAAGGATTGCTGTCACACTCATCAACTTCAATAGAACAAGTTTGACCTGTGTAACCACCATTGCACGTGCACGAAAATCTATATTCAAGATTTAAATAAGAAGATTTAGGCCAATGATTCAATTGTTCAATCAATAGTTATTGCCCAGCCGGTTTTGTTCATAAAAGAGTAAAGTTATGAAACACCACTAATAATGTATTAGGTTAAAAGCTACAAGTAGCATATAAAATGGAAACCCACCCATCCACCTTGTCTGTGCATATGCCTTCATTTTCGCATGGATTCGGGGAACAATCATTTTTCTCTGCATATCAGAATGAATTGGGTTAAATAGGAACAAATAATGGGGTTTCTAGGGTGGGTCTACGTGAGAGCCAATATTTATAACATCAGTTTTCACAGTTATTTTACTAGATTAAAAAAGATAAAGTCATTGCTACAGTTTATATTTAACCCATTAAACTGCTTGGTTCAATTAAAT
>CH000134.1:64343-86041 GCA_000149265.1 Ciona savignyi | reverse complement strand
TGGCGTTTTTTCGCCGCCATATTACCAAAAGCGTTAGTAATTATATTTTCGGGCACTTAAACGATGTCAAACTGTTTGTGGTATAATCACAAGAATTTCAGAAGACGCGCTCGCAATTTTGTTTTACCGTGCGATCACAATACAACGCGTAATGTTATTTCTAGCAGAGACCCAAAAAAACATCGAGCTATTAAGCACAATTTCTGCGAATACACATTGTATTTCCCTTTCCATAACCAAACACAATTGACTTGTTATTCTTATAAATAGAACTTAAAAATTATAAAAAAAAATTGTTTGAATTTAGTACTCCGTTAGCATTAAAAAGAAAACACTATGTGTGTGTGTCACACACCCTTCACACAATGCTAAGTGTTTGTGTAGGCCTATTGTTAAAAGTTTAGCTGACACGACCACACGCGACATTCTAAATATGAAACCATAGTTGAACAGCAATCATTTTTACAGAAGCACAAAACAAACTTGGATTCAAATATATAAAAATAAAAAGTAGGCTACTTGATTACCGTTGCATATGTTGAATGTAGAATGTTGTGTTTTTAACATGAACTTAAAAAAACATTTGCTTGTTCTCTTGCTTACCTGCTGATATGCTTTATAACATAGTAATTTTATAGTGTTAATTTTATAGTGTTAACTCACACAATATAAAAATAACTTTATATTATTAAAGTGCAACAGTAACACACGTCGTATATGATTCCTTTTAGTAAACATTGTGTGAAAACAGCAACGCTATAGATATTTTGATGGGTGGTTAATGTAATATCTTTTTTAAAGCACTGTTATCCAAAACTTTGGGCCTAATTACTGATCTTATTGCATGAACAAATGGTAAGTGGCACGCCTAATGGTATATTCTTATTCAAGTTTTCAACGGGCAATTAGACGCCCCTTATTCTACTAGCTTTATCGTTTTCCCAACACGAATGTGGTAAAATTCCACCACAAGAATGTGATAAAACATTTACCATTTTGATTATTTATGGCCGGTGCTCCAGCGAGAATATCGTTCTTCACTATATCTTCAAGTTTACGCTGACCATTATAAAATGCCCGACTATATCACCTGAACATTTCAAATAATATTGGTGGTGACTTGCTCCACTTTGAAAAGTATACACTTAATGTCTCTTCTATAGCAACTATAGTTTAGCCTTATACGCCTAATATTATTTTTGTAAATAAGTAAATTTGATCATAACTTTTTACATTCTGGCCCAGAAATACGTAATGTAATACCCAGAATTTCTGGATATTACAAAACATAGCAGTTGGTCTATATTTAATTACACAAGTATTTTGAATGCATCAATACACCGCAAAGTAAATTATTTTAATTAACCTCACTTTTCTGACCTTACCACCCAATATCCGCTGGTTCCTTTGTGTTAGCACTTGAATCAAGTGTTTGATCTGGGAGCTAAACTAACATTGCCTCCTAAACTACCTAATCATTTTATATTGCCATAGCTAGGGTAAAATGGTACTTATTAGGTAAAAACACAAAATAAAACAAAACTATAGACCCATTGAACTTGTATATTTCTTATTAATACACATATGGTTCACTTTGCTATAGGCTACACATTACGAAATAGTGTAGCTAATATACAATACCCGCTTTAAAGAGAGCTCGCAAATGCCAAACAAATGACTTCCAAGCAACACAAATGAAATTCGCCCAACACAAAAGAATGGAACACAATAACTTTTTTAATTCATTCATTGTAAGAGCATATACTTCTTTTATGTAAAAGTTGCAATGTACATTTCATTTGACACACAAATCCTAATCACAAATACCATAATTGGGCAAACTACATTTTAAAATATTTAATTATACATACGTATTTTGATTGTTATGGATGTGGTAAAAATTAAAAGAATAATTATTCGAAGGAAGTGCACTTTTAGCAGTGAATAAGTTACGGATGTGCAATGGAGAATTTGGGGGTAAATGTACACAAATATAGAGTTTTCTCACATCACAATTACAAGTGTTACCAAGTGTGTTCGACATAAGAATGTCTTTGTTAGTGCATAAACGCTATTTTACGAACCTCAAGAGTCAAGGCGCATTTTTATTTGAAGTTTCCCTGATAATGCGTCTGTGGTACGATAATCGCGAAACTCATTTAATAGTATCGTAGCTGAGTGGTATCGAGAGTCTCGTCATTATCGATATATATCGTTGCAGCCCCTCAATATCATGTATATCACCGTAGAAAATTCTGGGCATACCGTGGTTACGGATTTGTCATTTTTTTAATTTAAAAGAAAAAAGATAAGATGATAGGACATTCAATATCACCACTATATGATAAAAAAGTGCAGAAACCCCATATAGATATCTTTAAATACCCTAACATACTGCTAATATTTGTTGGTATATAATTATATAATGAACGTACGAGAATCGAGTATACATCAACGCTTTCTATATGACCCACTATTCTATTAAACCATCCTATTTCTCCATTCAAATTAGTCTCTTATGGGGACGCTTGAAATCAGTACTTAAAAAAGTTTCAAACATGCTCAATAAACGTTGGGTTATCTATTTTAAACCGGTTGCCGTATAAACTAAGTTGGTAACTTTCCTGCTTGACATGGTTCATAAACATTCATATTTTACACCAAATTACTCTTCACGCAGACGAAAACATTCAACAAGTCCCTTTAATGTAAACAAAATAGCGCATCTTAACAATGCTACACTCTTAATTAGGATTTAGACATTTTTTTAGATTGCCCAATCCCCATGTGACCGACCAAGTTCACTGAAACTAAATTAAATCTGCGTACATAGATTTACCGTATAAAAGGGTTTTTTAAATTTGAATACGCCACTTCAACAAATCGGCATAAATACGTCATGCTTGAAAAAACAATAAATTTACTTTGCTGCTTGTCACATCACAAACATGAACAATCTAATTTGTTGCAAAACATCTGTGGGCCGTAGTCACGTGATATTGTCAAATGTATTGATCTTATAGATATGCTGTAATAGGAATATGATTATGATGCAATTTGACTTCCGGTGTCTATTGCGCTGATCGGTACCAATGCAAACATATAGCGCAATTGCTTCTGAGCACGCGTACTTAGAATCTACCGAGATTGAAATGTGCAATAGCGTTTTCTTACACAAATATACACGACAATATAACATATCGTGCGTTTATAAAGTTACACACATTGTACAATACTGCGAACTCTAGACCGACTTATTACAAACTCCATGCTTAAAATTTCGGTTGTCTGTAACTTAATTGTTCGCACGATTCGGCATTTTTACGTCATAAAACGAATCCCTGGTCAAGGCAGTTGACATCACAAGCCAGTGATGCAGCGGAAATGACGTTACAACTCGATGGTACATCCGTGCACACATACCGGTAGACTGCGTTAGCTACTATACACAGTAACAGCGTTATATTTGAAAAAGGTTTTGTAGATGCTGTGTTAATAGAGATAACAAATAGCGTAGTTTAGTTTTAGATTTATTCACTTACCAGCTGATTGTTTTATTATACAAGTCTGTGTTATTTGTTAAAATATCTACAAGCATAGACCTGTTAAAAAGGAGTTTAATAGTATTTTGTCGAATTACCTTTTTGTAAGCCAAACAACAATAACACGATAAATATTTAGTGAAAAAGTAAAATGACGTCGCCCAGATGTAGGCTATTTTGTCTGTATTAACAGCTGTGCTTTCCAGGTTTTTAATATACCGTGCAATCCCTTTAAAATGTTTTGATTGTCGCCTGCAATTGATAAAATGAGTATCGTGTTTTTTTTCGGAATTATAACTTTAACTTTGGCTCAAGTGACACCACAAGCGAATACTCCAACGTCAGTTTGTGAATTTCCGTTAAATAACCAGAAAAGCATCAATAAGCAGTACGACCCAACCAAACTGACTTGCTTCGACTGTACTGAGAGTTCGGGAGTCAAAACTTTGGCCCCCAAACTAATTGGAGATAATATTGAAATCTGTACGACGACAACCTGCAATGGGTTGCTATGTGACCGAAATTTTACATGTCATCCTCCGCACAAAATAACTCAAAGAGTGATGGGCCTTTGCACGCGTGCGTCTTTTTTATATTATGAAAACTTTTCGATAAAACGTGGCTACATTTTCATAGCAATATTTTTTTGGTAGCCGAAATGTTAATTTATAATGTTAAACCTAATATAAGATAATAATATTGGAATTATGTCGATAACCCTTTTCCTAATTTTAATGCTATTTCAGAGAAATCCAGGATAACGGAACTGAACACTATACCAGCCCAATCAGCTGTTCAAAACCAGGTAAAGAAGAAACAGTTTTTGTTTATCCGGTGGTGTCTAATTCATTGGTAAGCATGTTGATGTGAGGATCTTAAGCAGTTCACTTTAATTTAGAACTTAAATTTCAGTGAAACAATAGAATATTTTAATAAACCTAAATAAAAACACCTTGCAGCTGTAGGTTTGACATCATACTTAGGTCAACGTTGTACCACCTTATACCGCTGTATATCCATGTACAATTGTTGAACTCTCCCAGCTATTAAGTTAACAAAAATCATATTAAGTTTAATGCAAAACTTTAGATTCCCCTCATCATCGGATTCGCGATTGGTGGTGTGATGCTGGCTGTGGTGATCGGGGGCGTCTTTCTCGGCAGGGCTCGTGGAAGCTCTACACATGAGGAAAGCGATGTAAGTTTGTTTTAGATGCTTTATGCTTAATTCTACATAAAAATCACTTTGTTTTACTTAGTGCCTAACATATGCTTATGGTTTAAGATATTTTTAAAGTATATGTAAAGGCATGACGTTCCATTGATATATGTCTGGACTAGTTTGTCTTGATGCTGAATAAAATAATTTATCTTGGGTTATGTAAAATAGCTTATTTGGCAGAAAATATGTCGTTTATTTGACAATCAAAAAATCTCAGCAAGAAATAAAAATTTGTTTTTATTTTATGCGAGTGTTTCTCATATGTTTTGGCAGTCTGATTGTTCTCATAAATGTTTTGACACGAGAAGTCAAACAATACACATTAAACAGTTAATTGTTTCTAAATTGTATTGCTATACTGACGGTCAGTTAGTTCTTTGTCGTGTAACGCCCACACCACTGGCACAAATCTATATATACATAAGGGGTTTATCAAAACGTTAAAAGTTTCATCATATAAGAATCTCATAGAAAAGGTGGAAAGCATGGTTATAATCGACCTAATAAAAATACAAAACGACGATCCATAAGAAAATAAACTTAAATCGAAACGCAACAGAGTTTAAATAGTCTGATAATGACTGGGCAGTTGTGCACTGACATGCTGCCCCACAACATGATTCATTATCTCGTGTCTGCGTTTCAGCTTTTTTGCCTATAACATAAATTGTGGCTAAATGTTTAACTATAATGGTGCATGTCAAGCATTATAAAAAAGATAACACTTTGACCCACGCATGACCAATATAGAGTAATACAAATTTTGACATGAAATAAATAAATTTGAACTCACAACAATAGCGTTGATGACAAAATACATTCGTGTTATCTTGTTGCTATATATAATTCCAACTTTCCTGCTATTTTTAAACGATATTATGACAGATAAGGTCATACCATCTTGGTACGACTATAGACAAATATTTACGTGCGATATTTCAAAATCTGCCCATAAATGTATGTATTACAAAACGGGTTTCAGGTTAATGATACACTTGTCAAAATACGGTTTAAAAAAAATTGTAATGCAATTTTTTACCTTAATCTTTTTTATTAGTAGCTTAAGTTTCCTAGTTACCAGTTCAAAATTGATATGTTGATATCTATGTTTTCTAAATAGAGTATTCACGTTGGAATAAAAAAGTAAAAAATGCTAATATCTCTAAAATATTTAACTCGATTAAAACATTTTTTCGTTTTCACATTGTACGTAAAACACGATTTACGTATTTCATTATTTGGGGAAATAATTTCTTATACATACTACTAATACATATTCATTACATAATAGTTAACACCTGTAAATTTTAACCTCGATTGCATATTTCCTCTCTTCCTGTTTGAGTGTGAGTTTCTGTCGATTTCTGGAAAAACAGCAAGAGATGGACATTGGATGTTTGCATTGAAATTGTTTATTCTTAATGTAGGTTTTGAGAGACCAGCTGTTTTTATACATATGGAAATAATGTATTATAAATGGCCGTCGTGCTTATATTTTCGGCCTGGCAGGAATTACCCGATCGTGAATTTACACAAAATTTACCATTGCAGAACTAATATATGCTAACGTCTCCAAAAAGTTTAAATAATTATGATATTTTATTCCTGTTAATATGGAACGTTTATACAGTTTGCTTAGTCTTGTGAGATTATCCGAAAACGATAAATATAGAGTATCTGAATTTTTTGCATTAAAATATACTATTGATATGTGTTGGTTTTAAGTATTTAGCTGTTGTATATATGTGGTAATAAAGTATTATATTCATGGGTTACCTTCAAATCCTATACGGGTGAAATCCCGCTATCGGAAAAATGTAAAAAAGAGGCCGATTTTTTACATTAGAAAGGGATATTTACTTTATTTTTAAATAAATTTTAAGTTGAGCAACATAAATCAGAAAATCGCATTTTTAATTGAAACAACCCAATTTACCTCGGGAAATCCTACAAAATCGAATAAGAAATAACAAATAAATTGGTATTATACGAAAACGAAGAGAGATCGAAACTCAAAGCCAAAATAAATATATAAGGAATCTGATTACGAACAAAGAATATGCGTACACAACATACCCTTATTTTTTTCGGGAAATCCACAGAATTAAATTTTACTACAACCAGAGACCATTCTCATTTACGCTCTATATAAAAAGGAAGAATATAACCAATCAAGTTAATTCATGTGAAGGTTTTAGCTAACATGGTTTGAATATGCAAGGACAAATTTTGGGTGTATTGCTCAGGGGAATTTCCCTACAGAACAAAGCACATAACACTACGGCCGTTTTGCAAATTTTCGGCGTCGTTTTTCTTTAATGCAGATATTTGAGAGAGGTATGAATTATTTACTGTAAATTTTATTTACTTATGTATTTTAAATTGAAAGGGATTTTCCGTGGTAGCATGAGGTGTTGTGTAAAAAAGTGTTTGGCCTTTTTGTTTGGCCATTTCATTTCACATCTGTCAACAATTTTCCTGTGGAAATTTACTCTGAATTTGCCCATTTCAGCTAACACCCACATAAGATTAAACTTGATTAGACATTATGTTTTATTTTATAAGGAGCGTAAACGAGACTAATCACCAGTTTCGGTGGGATTAAATTTCTGCGGATTCCAGAAAAGGGATTAGAGATGGGTATGGGTCATTTGTATTCAAATTCTCTATCTATTTATTTTGATTTTAAGTGTCCAGTTTTTTTATAGGCGTGGTATATAATATAAGCGACCTATACACGTTAACATGCGTTTGGAGGTAAACTGGGTTTATCGTGACTATTAACTATTTAATATTTTTATAAATATAAGTGTAGGTGGATAAATGAGGTAAGTAATATATAGTTTGAATATTAAATGATTGACGCACTTATATACAAGCTTTGCTCATGCCCGGTGAAAATTAGTCATTTATTAAAGAAAGCGAGCTCAAACAACCCGCAGCCCACGAGTACTACAGCTTTCTAAAGCCAAACACTTGCCACTCTAAGATATGAACCAATCCAGAAAATATTCTCTTGTAACTAGAAAAATTGTTTTCTTAAATGTGGTAACAGTGTAAGAGGGTCTACGACATGTAACACCCTGTTTGCATTTACGTATATATTTACCTTACCATGCATGTGATTACGTTTTTGGCTAAATATAGGTTTTACTTCGTTTTTTTTTCTGCTTAACGCTAGTGACAGGCATGTCCGGTCGCCAGGTCATTGGTTAGAACGCGTTATCTAATCAGGTTAAAACTGTCAGGAATCATACCTGAGTTGTCGATAGTTTCAGCCTATTGTTTTCCCATTTTTGCGTTATCGAAATCTTTGGATTAAAACGGAATATTTTCCTCAAATTAAAAAAAGATGTATAACTTGTATCAAAAATTCATAACTAGAATTAAAATAATTCAGTTTACCCCAGAAAATCCCCCCGAAAAAATATATACAGAAGTACACTACTATTACGCGCATGAAAGAGTTTAAAACTCACATCAAAAACGAAACCGAATATGTAAAAGTTTTTTTCTGATTTAGAAACAGGACAACACACTCCTGTCAAAGCGTATACATATAAAATAAAGAAGAAAAAAGAAACAAAAACAACGTGTGTACCTTTTTACAATAAGGACCTTAGAAAAACAAAAAAATCGATATACGTCCCGTTCGGAATCGAAGAGGACCAACAATTCATATAACTTCGACATTAATGTGCGTTTGGTTTGCTTTAAAGTATATTGAACAACAATTAGGTGCTCATCTCCGTTCCCGCAAATGGCAGAGAACATTAGGCGGTTATAATAGAAAATTAAACAGCTTTTACAAAAAAAACATGTTTAAACTTTAGCCTTGTTTTAATAGTTTTAAACTGTGCCTTCGTCTATATACTTTTAGTAAGATAACATTTCACAATTTCACAACCACTGGTCTGGTATTTTGTCTTGTTTTTCAAAAGTTCAGTAATTTTACCTGGATTCTCTAAAGGAAAACATTTTAACACTATGGGTTAAAGGTCATTCGGTTATCTTTTGGATTTAAAATAAAATATGGTATGTTTGCTACACTTTCAGCCAGAAAAGGGACTCCATTTTGTAATATCACCAATATCAATTATAGGGAATGTTGGCGTTGCTCCAAAAATGTGTAAGGGATATATCAATGGTATAAACTGTTCTGCATTTCTAAAGGGGGTATCGCAAAACGGGGTCAATCGAGAATAGTTTTATTTTTATTTTTTAAACAAGCCGATTGTGTCCAGTTGTGTCATAGCTAAGATATTAATAAATTACTAACGTTCGACTAATATTGGGCATTTGGAATAGATCATTGATGCTATTTTGTTTAGCACACCCGCCTGAATCACCTCTTTTGAATTAAACGTTTAGTTTTTTAACTTTATTAAACTTTAAAATCAATCTCCACGAATATGGAACAAAAATAAATGAGGGCAATGGTATAGTTATTAGTTTGTCCACAGATAATGACGACTCCAGTCTCGATGTCGTACTCCGAATGGATGTCAAACTACTCTATGGGTGGCGCTAGAGGGTCAAAGGGATCTAATATGAGGGTGGAAGAAACGGTTGATCAATCGGTAAAGCGTGATAGAGGTGCAGTACAGGTGTACAACATTGTCTATGGAGGCACCCAACACTCACCCACCGACGAAAATGTATTCGGACCAGTGGTCATCGAGGTAGGTGTGTGTGAGGATACTTATTTATTTTTTGGTAAAACCTATTATTCCACTAGGTTTAGGCAATGTCCATTAAGTGCCTTGCCCAAGGTCACAAACGACTAACTAGCGACCAGTTTCGAACCTGCAACCTTCGGCTTAAAAGGAGACGCACTAATCCACCAAGCTAAATCTGTACGTCATACCACTATACATACTAATGATTCCTTATCAGAATTTTTCATTATGAGCTGATTACAATTTCAGGTGTAATCAAGCAATGTGAATGTGGGTCACTTAGTGGGTAGTAATAGCATTAATTACCATTATTAATATGCGCTCTTACTTGTTAAGCATGAATAGAAAAAATTCTACTTCGGTTAGTTAAATTTAAATCTATGCCAAGAACAACTTTAAGTGGGAAATTATTTATGAGTTTATTTGTTACGTTGTTGTTAAAATGGTAACAAATCATTTCGATCTTTATGTACAGGTAGATGACACAGCATCCTTGGATCAACAGACCCTGCCATTTTCATCCAGTACTGAAAATCTGTATGGTTACAACATTAACTATACTAATGGCCAACTGGATGAGTACGTGACGTATGAACATGAAACCACTCAATTTGCTTCAGATGTATATTTAAACAATGAGGATTATGAAGAAACACAACACAATTTGATTGATAGAACATATTTTGACCACGACCCTGAACAATTTGTGTATTCTATGGATAATGGTGTTTTTATAACAGACAGAGTGAATGCACCTATACAAATAAGATTAGACGAAAATAATTTTGTAACTGATACTAAAGATTCTAGAACGGTAAGTGAAATTGGCGTATTTGACAACAATGCACTGATGAGCTTGAAGCATGTTAATTCTGACAAAAATAGCAAAATCCGCAAGAGGGACTCGAACTCGTGGAGCGGGGATTCTTGGACTGATGTGCAAATGTCTGAAGATGGTGATAGAGAACAAAACGACATGTTAGTTGCACTTCCAGTTTCACCTGATGGACGTTTAATTAACACAGCAAATTTAAAACACGTTTATGCTGACGTGCATCGAAATATGACGCTTAGCATGGAAGATATGGTGGTGTGCCCCCAGAACTCTAACAGTGAACTCGAAAAATTAAAACCAAAAGTTTCTCTTTCAAAAGAGACAAACAATAACTTAAGCGTGAAGTTCAAATCGCAAGGAGACGTCACAGACGATGTTATGATGCAACAATTAAGTATATCAACGGAGAAAGTGAAGCGGTCATTATCAGTAATGACGAAAAGCAAATCAGTAACGATTCGTAAGGAGTGGGCTCGAAAAAGCGTAAGGCGTCCTAGTTCTTGTGGCAGTGGGGAGTATGCAATTCCATATGGATCAATCCAGTGGACTAACTAAATTACTTTTATTCTTCGACTTTTAACTTGTTGTTTATACTTCAATAAAAGCTTGTGATTTCTATTTAATTTTAGTATTTGATACTATTTAGATATTACCGTATATATATATATATATTACATAAGCAGTGGCAAATTTTGGAATCACCTAAGGGAAATTCCCGTCCGGCCCAAGAAAATAAGCAAGGCGGCTCGTTTCGTTCAGAGAATAAAGACATAACGTTTGGATTGGTAACACGGGGATTCATTTGATTTTTCCCGCAGAAACAAACAGTAAACTCTTTGTTTCAGATATACCAAGAGTGATCGGGTAACCACGAAACCCGATCGTATTAATGGTGAATCAATTAGTAGTTCATTCTTTGAATTCGATGATGACATTTAAACAGAATTTGGCTGGCGACTTAGCTGTAAGAGGGTCAATGCCAAAATACGAAATGGAATTAAGCATCAGGACTAAGTTTAAATTTCCATACTTTCATATTATCCGAAACGTATTTAATACACTGTAATAGTTCTCGTAACTCGTTATTCTGACGCCAACCTGTGTTATAGGTCTAAACCTCTTGCGTTTTCCAAAACGTCGCGGATGAGTGTACTGCACAGGTGAGAAAATTGTGCTGTAACATACCCTTAAAAGCAGGTAGAACATAAAATAATACGATTATAATTTTTATTGTAATGAAAACTTAAGTTGTCGCGTGTGGATAATATTCGTGATACGACTGGGCAGAAAATCCCATCAAGCGAAACAACCGAGCAATAATATGTGTAGAGCGTTAAGAAATTTCTTTGGAAAATACGAATTAAAAGATGTACACAACATTAAAAATGTGGGTAACAAATAATTTTTAGCGATTTTGTAAAAATTTGCTCATGGCCTGCCAAAGGATCAGAAGTTTTCAAATCCGTGGAGCACATGTGCAATAAAAAGGTGTGTATAAAATGCATGTTGTAGTCTCTCTATCCAAATCATGATGTATATTTAAGTGATGTTCACGAAGTCCGACTGAATAGCCTAGTGCAGTGGTTCTCAAACTTTTTAGACTCACTATTAATTACCACAATTTATGGCGACCCACTTAACTTTATATATAGTTGTTGTAAAATGTGTGAGAGACGAAAGGTTCAATGACCTGAGGTCAGGTGAAGATCACGTCACGATTCTAGATTGTGTGATGTCACAACTAACAATTATGATAATTTTCCTGTGATTTTTGTATAGGAAATAGCCAGTATAGTTAATCAGAGCTTTCTATAACTTTTCACGACCCACCAATATTCCCTTCGCGACCCACCGGTGGGTCGCGACCCATAGTTTGAGAAACGCTGGCCTAGTGTTTTGCCCTTGGCCGAAAGGTTGAAGCATCGAAACTGACATTCAAGCTATTTTGCTGTGTCATTGAGTGGGATACTGTAAGATTTGTCGTCGCCATATATAGTTTTATCGATGTCACGAGAAAATAAGATCGCTATAGTATTGCCCTTTGTCCCACCATTTCACCGAAGTATAAACGCTCGTTATTTACCGCCTGGTCATTATCGTGAGGTAATCGGTCATTTGACAGTTTTAGTTAGTATGTTTTGGAATTATCGGATATTGTTAAGATGTATATGGCGTGATTTGGCTCCTGTTCAGTCACAATATGGTAAATATTGGTTTTATTTCTTAAACTAGTAAATTTGTAATGATTTAATTTTACATATATTTTTCCTCAGAAAACCGTCATTTCAAAATATTTCGTTTCCGCCATCATGCACGTGTCAATTTCCAATAAATTCATGAAGTTTTGGACAATGACGCGTTATTTTAAACTTTAAATAAGAGACGCCGTTTAAGCATACTGCAACTTCTTACAAAGACAGATGTTAGGAGCCAACACCTACCTAGTCGGGAAGTTACATACATCGACCGAACCTGGTAGACTAACGAGTTATAGTATCCAAGAATATCCTATCTTAGAACCTATGCCATTAAGATGTATCCTTACATAGTCGTAAAATAATAATAATGTAATAATAATTTAGGATAGGATATTCATGTTTAACCCCGTAAATGGGAAAACCAAGGGGGTTAACACACGGGCAATCGTCAGATCACCCACCGTCGGGTTACCGGAGCTATTGCAGTGTGTTGTATAGGATAGACACGTTCCTTCAATTTGGTAGAACCCAATAATATGCTGGGTTTAGGCAATGTCCGTAAAGTGCATACCCAAGGACACAATCCACTAGCTAGCGACCAGTTTCGCACCTGCAATCTTTCGATTGAAAGGCGACGCACTTAACCGCCAGTATAAACGGCCGGACTAAAAAACAAATAAATGGTGAAAAATTGTAAAACATATTCTAAATTATTAGGTTACGCCCATTTATTACGACAGCAACAGCACTTTACACTAAAAAATGTTGACATGGACCAGCTCTGTTTAAAGTTGATATCATTCTTTCACGAATTGTACCGGCAGATGATGGTTTTTCGTCTAATTCAATATTTTTAAGGTGCATGGCCATGTTATCCAGAGGTGGTTCATATGGGGATATCCTCTTATGTTTAACATCGAATATATGCACCGGCGTGAAGTCTTGAGGCAGTTTCACACGACCAGGATCACCATGCACTGCCTTGTGTATAACGTCAGGCGGTAGCATTGGAATGTCGATTGCAGCGTTTTGCTCTCTACCACCGGGTAGCATAACTTTTACAGAAGTGCCAAATTGCTTGGTATTTGTCATCTGGTAAGTCATTGTTTTAATACAATGATTAATAGGTATAATACAATTAATACATTTTAGTATTTAAAAAAAAAGCATCAATCAATTAGAGGGTGTCAATAACGTGTTAACCAACACTATTTTTAAACCCACTTTCGTGTGCCAGGTATATGTTTCTACACGCATACACGATCGGGTTTTGTGGTTACCCGATCGTTCTTGGTATATCTGAAACAAAGGGTTTAACGTTTGTTTCTGCGGGCAAAATCAAATGAGTTCCCGTGTTACCAATTCAAACGTTACGTCTTTATTCTCTGAACGAAACAAACTCCGCCTTGTTTATATTCATGGGCCTGACGGGAGTTTCCCTTAGGTGATTCCAAAATTTGCCACTGCTTATGTAATATATATATTATTTTATTCGTATTAATGTTGAACCAATTAGTTTATTTTATTTCTGTTATTATGGGGCGTTAAATTAGACTAAGCACTGGTTTGAGTGCGTTAAGTGTTGGGGGGGGTTTCCTGAAAAACGATTCATGGTGATATGGGGTATCTGAAGCTTTTCTATGCGCATTAAAATTCACTATCGATTTGTTGGTTTAAAGTTTAGCTGTTTTACATATATGGCAATAGTGTATTAGTTTTGCTTATGTATATATATTTTAATGGTTTTCTATAGTAACTCACGGTATGTAGAATTTGTTTGTTCTTTTCCCAGTTCATTTTATTATCTAAAATATTGTTTACAATTTGAAATTAATAATCCTAACTAGCCCCGAAATATTATAAGCTAACACAGAGGGTGCAATTTTTTGCATTTAAAGAGTCATTTAAACCGATATTTTACAAATTAAAAATCATGGGAGCCACAAAACTAATGATATTTTCGCAATATAAGAAAAACAACACAGTGTAAGATAGGGTAAGATAGGTTAATTATGTTTATCCCCATGAATGGAAAAACCAAGGGGCTAACAAAATGGGCAACGTTAGATCATCTCGCGCCCACCGTCGGGTTGGTAATGACAAAAGAAAGTATTCTTCTGTTTGTTTTACTTAATGCATTGTTATTAAACTATTAATTTTATTGTTATTGTAGGAAGTGCATTAGATGCCGCATCAAAAGACACATGAGCTAACACCTGAAAATAATTTAATTCAATTGTATAACTAGTTTCAATGTAGTTAAATTTGTGGCCATTTTCCGGAAAATGGTTAAACTAGGTATAAATTTCAAGTAAATATTTTGTTCTCATCCGGAGATATCGGCCATAACGCCAAAAGTGCTATAAATAGGCATATTTTTTATTTCACTGTGGGAATTTTCCTTCTTTTTATAAAATTAAGGGTCGAGGCAAACTATCGGCATATTAGTCAGGATTCCTAAAAGTTGATTGGATAACGCGTTGTACCAATGACCTGGCGACCATACATGCCTGTAGCCTGTCAATAGCAGGACGCATAAAAAAAATTTAAACCAAAAAATAGTGAAATCAAATTGTGTTCCCTTTGGAATCAAATGGAATCAATAATTAACCAAAATATTTATTTCATCATATCAAGTTACAACATATCTCATGTACCAAATATTTTTTTTTCAGAAAATAATAAAATGGGAAAAAAGAATTTCCCACAATCATTATGCTAATTGCATTGGTTGTACAAAAGAACATTTTTTTGTTTGCAAATAAGTTCACCTTGGACTCACCACCTAATCTTACAGTCTGTTTAAACAATCCATATCGTGTGAATAAACAGGGATTTAACCCTTTCTCTTTGTAAGCAAAAATTACTTAGAAACCGAAAGGTTTGAAAAAGTAGCTTTGTTTGAAAGGGAATTTTATTCTCTGGAATACCGAAAAATTGGGATGGGGCTTCTAAACCTTTTTTAACAGGGTTTATAATTATGGAACAATTTGAAAAAAGGGACACTGCGTTGTTCGTTTTTCCTGGAAAAAACAAACAGATATAGATACTAAATTAATCCGTTTTTCCTTTATCTTTAATTTTTCTGACCGACATCGAAAATTGTTACATATTCCAAGTGGATATTGGACAAATTCACATGTGAATAAAACTTTTGGTTAAACGGCAACACAATAACCAACCAAGCTATTCGGCTGTAAATATGAAACAGCGAGACATTTAAAATACAAATTAAAAAACATATTAAAGCCATATTACATTTTAAAAACGAAGCTTCACTCATAAAAAATGATGGCTGCCTTACACGCTATAATTACTCTTAAGTTAAAACTTTAGAACTCTTAAGTTAATACTTTAGATTTTTTTTTAATGTTTAAGAAACATTTTAAAATATAATGATTTAATAAAGTAAAATAACCATGTAACCCAGAGAAATCCCATAAAACTTATACAAAAAGTAAAGAGCCTTATACCCAAATTTAACGATACACAAAACTCCTTTAAACAATGATAAGTCTTCTTTAGAACTACATTTAAACAATAAAGAAATAGTCAGTCACAAAAACTATAAGAAATATTGGCAAATATTAGTTAAAAGCAACAGTAAATTACAGTAAATCACTTAAAATTTAATGTAGTAAGTTTATAGCAAATCTTAAAATTTTCATGAGACAATGGAATAAAAAATTTCCTCCGTTTAAAGTGAAAATTTGAAAAAATATATAATGTATTATGGCAGTTTATAAAACACCTGGACATAAAAATTAATAAAACCTGGACATAAAAAAAATAAAAAATATCATTCATAAAATATATACCAAGTGTAGTTTACCAACCAACTATATATTTCCGTTTGCAGAAACATAGCACTCCGCCAAAATGTGTTTTAAAAGTAGTGGTGGTTAAAATATGGTTGATACTTCTAGTTCAAATAGAAGATCTGTTTGACAAAAATTGATGCTAAGTTTAAGAAATATTTTGCATGTATTACGGTATTAGGCAGCTAAAATCAGAAGCATTGTGGAAAAATATTCGGTAATGAATCGTGAAAATCGTATGTTTGTCATTGTGTGTACAATTATTTTTCTTATCGTCCGAAGTATTGGTGGATCAAGCACCAATACCTAAACAAAAAAGAAAAGGATCCCTGCATTTTTAAAAGCGGCATCAGTGCTTTATCAAGCAAATCGCCTTGGGGTTTGTAAGTGTACGTGTTGTTTTTGTGTATTTAGCATCTTTGCTCTGTTACAAATGGCATGATGTAATGCTGACACACAGCAGTACAAGTGTATTTAGCAAAGTGTTTTGGGGGTAATTATTCTGTATTAAGTGTGGGGTAATGTTCTTACTACCAGAGCAAACATTTTTCTGATGGAGTGGATTGGCGAATAAATTTCCCAAATATTTTATGTTCTTTATTCAAAAAATAAAGCTGATTGTCACCTTAACATATAGATTAGCTTGCGGAGGGAGTATGCCCAGCTCATTCTGTTCTTGTTCGTGTATTGTCTCGTCATCAGATCGCTTAATATTTGTTACTGGAGGTGAGTTCACGTTTGTGCTGGGGTTCCAAATATTGCCCTCTAGGAAAAGAATGGTTCTTAGGTTGGAATACATGTGTGATATTGCAGCTGGCACCTTTTTTTGCATTTGAACTAAAATTTACACTGTCACAAAAGTAGGTTACACATTCTGTTACTTATTACAAAGATAAATAAAATTAATTTTTAATTCTTTTACTAACACAAAGATCACACATAACAATTTATTTTTGTACTTGGCCCAGTTGCTTTTGGCTTCTCGATCCACTTTAGGAACTGATGTTTAACATTTATAGCTGATTTTGACGACTCAAATTCGTTGCTGGATGATTCTATATTCTGTGTTTCAAATTTTATTAAAAATGTGTTGTATTTAGTGTACTGTACTTGGGCCTAAACATAATGCTAAAGCCCCTAATGATAACACAACCAATACAGACATTTTTTTTCCTATGTTAACTTTATGCCAGGTAGTTTATATGGTAGTGTCAGCGTCAAAGTGAATGTGTGATTAAAATTAAGTGCAAGAAAATGAACATTGCTTTATTCACCAAAAAATTAAATTGGTCAACCACATGTTAAACACCCTGCATAGATCTAAGGATTACCTAACCACAACTTGCTATAGTTTTATGCAAGAAGATCAGGACTGTAAAGTTTATGCTCGAGTGGTATTCTGTTGGTTATTTATCTAGGTTTATCCTTTTATAACCTGCGCATCAATATTCCCTCCTAACAATGGGCATTTTTTAATACTTCATTGTAATAAAAATTTATCAAAGTATAGATTATATAATAAACAACCATAAACAAACTTGCCCTTGATTTAGCTATTGATTTGGAGTATGCTTTCCTTGGGGTTGATTTTTTTTTCGTCCGAACTGGTTCAAACTTTGATGACAGCTTTTGCATTCTGGTCGCACAGTCTTGTACACCTCCACTCACCATGAGTCGTTTTGCTAAACCATCTAAAGAACTGTCTGGGCATCTAGCAAACACATTGTAATAAGCGTGCGCTGAGATAATCACATCATATGTAAATTGGTTGGATTTCTTTTCTATGCCCACTTTAGCTTAACTAAAGATATAAAAAGGAGTGTATACAGGTTAGATATTCGTTTGAAATTCTATAAGAAAATAACTCAAAATAAAATGTGTAGGCTAGAATTTTATTTAATATTTTTTGTCTTGATAATAACCTGGCTTTTTCAGTAACAGCTAAAATTTGTAATAATATAAAAACGTATAAAATGCACAAAAGCAATTAATATTAATGTGGTTGCAATAGATACCATAGTTAAAAACTAAGCAAGACCATAATAACGCTTACAGCATATGACATCTTTAAAGTAAGTGAATTTCGGTAAGGTAAGAGTTTCTATTGACTTAGTAACTTCTAAATAATATAAACGTTACCATCTTTTACATGTTTATATTGATTAAAATGATTAAGTTTCACAGGTCAAGAGAATTCCATGAAAGCTATTTACAGAAACTTTTGATCACTTTTACTGACTTTTGATCACTTTTTACTGACGGCGCAGTGGTGCGCCACAGGGGTTAGCTGGGTGCGCCACACTTGCATTTCGTAAATTTACGACAGAGTGTAGATAGATCAAAAACTGCTAAATAGTTGGTGTCTAGTTCGTTCTTTTCCATTGCAACGTTAGTTCTACATTAACTTTCGAAAAGCAAAAGCGCTCAAAAAACAGTAATTTCGTTATGTGGAAAATTCGGTGATGAAATTATTTAAATTAAACTATTAATTTTCCATATTTTTCCTTAATTATTAGAGTATTTAGCATATTGTTTTGACTCCCCGTGAAAAGTGCGCCCGTTCGTTTCCTAATTGGTCTCGGGTGCGCCACGAGATCAAAAAGATTGAGAACCACTGCTCTAGAGGGTTTTAGGCAAACAAGAAACTCTTCATCCATTTGCCAAAAAAATAAATGAAAACAATGTTTTCTAAGGGGACTCACAATAAGAGTGAGAATAAAATGAGTGATGACTAAAGAATTATATTTATATACCATCACATCTATGTATTCCTTATCATAACTGTTCTCATTTGTGCTATATTTGACAGAAAAAAATAAAAGCTGGTAGTGTTTACAAATATATTAGGAATGCAAATATATATCGATAATCGCTATAATACTTAGACACAGTAATAAATGTGTATCGCGATTATCGTACCTTAGACCTATTATTTTATCATAAATTTTTTTCTAAAAATGGGTCTTTGGTATAGTAAAAATTGTGTTTATGTGCTAACAAACACAATTTATTATGTCGAACACAAAAAAAAAAAAAATTTTTTTATTGTGATGTAATAATCCCAATAATCTGTAGCCTATCATTATATGTTTGTTGGTGTCTTGGTGATAATTTGCTTTAATGATAATGTTCATTTATACATACTCTCGAATTTTAAAATAAAATTTATTAATGACACGGGTGTTAAATAAACCGGTAAAAGAAAAATTCTTTCTTCTGTTTGGTCATAGCCGAAGGCACAAGGAAGACTGCTATTGATTAATCTTTCCTTTTATTTAATTCAAATTGTACTACTGGGTATGTTGGTTGGTATCTTTTAAATGGCTGCTTTAACTGCTAGATTTTGAAAACTTAATCAACTTTATAGAGACTTGCTAATACAATTGTGCTGCTAAAAGTGTTTTATTAGAGGTGGCGCTCAAATAGAGGTTTTACGGTAAGTTGTATTACATAATATTAAGTTTAACAATCCAACATGTTAATGGTAGTTTATATTCTATTAACAATCAACCTGTGAATGGCGTTTTGTGTAATTATAGTTACCAGAGAAACTTTTTAGACACAATATTTACGAACTACGTTTATCGGCTAGTTATAACTAGTTATAAGGTGCGTTTAGGTTTTGCACATCTGTTTGTATATTTAATCAAATAGTTAGAAATAAGGTAGATTTACTTAAAAACAAAATGTAGTTTTATTTTCACTTTAAAAGGTATGACAAATACCTTTCTCTTGGATATAACTGGGTTTCTTTCAAATGTTCAGGCAATCCTTTTTCTTCAAGCCAATTGCCATAAGTTACGCTGCTATAAAACTCTTGTTCATTTCGAATTTGTTGCAATGCATCCCTTTGTAACTCTCCATACTTCTGCTTTAACCTGTGGATTTAAGAGCATTACCTAATAAGTCATGTCTACAGTCAGGTTGCTGAAGTGACATCAAGTGTAATAATATTTAAAGCTTTATTTACAAACTCAGTTTTTTATGTAATGCTTATGGAAATAGAGGTTTATCTCATCAAAATAAAACTTTTGGTAATTCTAATTGACATGTTAGTTATTTGCACTGAAGGAGCATTTTACAGTAAAATCTCAAAAACATCCCGGCAAATAAAAAAAATATGAAATAACTCATTTTTGGCTTCAGACTGACTGCACCGATATTCTTCACTTTTCAGTATTTCTACACTGAATCAGACAGTGTAAACCTAATATGAAGAAAAAGGTAAAAACAGAAGATATAACCTTAGGAATGGACTATATAATGCCCTTCAAATTGTTTTCGAATTGGTAGTAATAAAAAATTATAATACACTATACTATTGACTTATAAGCAATGAATATCAAAAAGATAATTTTATGATAAACAAACAATGTAACTGACCCACACCCATATTTAACCAATGTTTAATAAATTCATAAATTAACCCAAGTAAAACCAGTAATCAGTTAGCTCCAATACTCCATATCAAGAGGAATTGATTGTTCAAACAAATTGGAATTTCTACCGCTGTTAGCTTATAGCCTATGCTATAGATGTGCAGTGGCAAATTCGGGGGTAAATCAGCAAAGCAAAATTATTTATGGACATTTGTTGAAATTGCCATTTGTATGGAGAAATGCAGAAACATATAGCATGCAGTGTTTTTACAAATATTGTTGTTTAACACGTTGACAATCTTTAATTTATAATGGAATTGCAAACTTACTTAGCTAGTTTCTTAATTTCTTGTCCTTCTCTATTCTTCTTTCTCTTCCACACCTCGTCTTGTATAATCCTGGCACATTTTTTGTGGCTCCATAGCTTGGCAAGATCGTACGGTGTATGACCTCTGACATCTTGAGTGTCAACAGGAGCATCATGTTGGATCAAAACTTGCAAACAATCCAATAACCCCTCGGTGGCGGCTTGGTGAGAGACCGTAACATTGTCATCATTCATGCTGTAAATGCATTTAGTTTGTTTGATTTTATTGAAGTTTGGGATATCGTTACAGGCAATTTATTAATCTTTTTATTAGTACTTTTTAAACTAATTATGTAATCATAAGAAAATCAATGATCTTTTTGACTTAGCTAGTATGGGCAATGAAGACACTGTATACCCAAGATTCTATAATATAATACTATTATTGAAGTCTATAAGATATGCCAAATTATTTAGCTCGTAAAAAGATTAATCTTGCATTTTTACAACATTACCTTAATACTTAAATTTGACCCAGCTTTTGTCATTTCTGACTGCCGTCCGCCATGTAAAAAACACTTATTTTGTTGTTCGTGTTTCGAATAAGAAACATGTTTATTATTCTCAAGAACTTCTCTATTTAAGCAGTGCATTATAAATAGAGAAAAGCGCATACCAAGATGGTAAAACTTATCATAATAAAACTAAGTTATTATTAT
>CH000134.1:37279-48393 GCA_000149265.1 Ciona savignyi | reverse complement strand
GTGGTTTATGTAGAGTATGTACAGAAATGTTTTTATGTTCTTATCTCATCCCTTACATAATAGAGAAATCACCAATCACTCCAATCTATTCTTTAAAACAATGCAATGAAACATTTGAAAGTTTCTTTACAGTCAAAGTTTCTTGTTATTTCATTTCATTGCGATTATGTGTTTGTGCTCTCCATTTGCCATTAGGAATAAGTTTAGTATCTACTTTGACAATTATATTTGTGTTCGACATAACAATGTGTTTGTGCGTGCATAAACACTATTTTATTTTTACCAATAGTCCAGACACATTTTTTTGCAAAAGTTTTTCTGGTAAAATAATTCGTCTGCTTTTAGGGATGCACAAACTAGAATATCTTGGTATTCTAGAATAGTTATTTCGAATCCAGAATATCGAATCCTATTCTATATTAAAAAGCAAACTCGAGTTAAAGTGGAAAGATCGTCAAAAATTCCTGCTGCTGCTGACTACCTCTATGGCCAGTGTGATTACATACTATAATCATAGGCGGCGACTTCAGTAAAATGTTACCGTTGCGCGAAATTTTAGAACGTCACAATCGGCCCTATGCCTCGAACTAACTCGGATAGAACTATGATACTAACGATTTACAAAGCTAAAAGATTAAGCCAGGAGTTTAAGTGTTTAACTACTTCCCCCGCTAAAATATTGCATGGTCGTTAATACGCAGCTCAGCGTCAATAATACGGAAAGAATATACCAAATATTTATGTGTCTGCGAGGGCTGTGCAAGAATCCAGATTCTTATAACGGTTAACTGATCAAAGAAAAAAAAAACGTTAACCGATGTTAGCCTACTGTTCTCTCTAGCTAATACTTAGTAATGGGACGAAAATGGGGAAAAACGGGAGTGCGTCAGTGGTCCTGAATTGAATCTAGGTCAACGTAACCCTAGGTCAAACCGCCGATCAAAGCAATAAACACCGCTGGAAAAGCGGCGCTGCGGTTAGACGATTTAATGTGATAATTATTTAAATGCGCAGGGATTTTTTTTTGCGTAATTATAAAACAGACATTGCGGCGAGGGCGGAAGTCGGCGCCCATGCTTATAATATCCATTGTAATCAACGCTGCTGCAATATGTACAATGGAAATAAAAAGGAACTCCATGCAATTATCGTTTTTTAATGTGCAATGTATATTATTTCGAATCCAAATATTCGAAATAAACGTAATATTTGGATTCGAATCCCGTAGGATTCGAATCCGGAAGATTCGATATTCTAGTTTGTGCATCCCTATCTGCTTTACGATAATCCAATACGCGTTTTGCATGAATCGTTGCTGAGTAGAGCATTATTCATAGTATCGGGATTATATCGTTGCAGCCTCAAGTTTAACCATTTCAAATGTGCCAGCTCATTCTGCTTATGTATGAAATTAATGTTCCTAAGCAAACTTAAAAAACAGTTCTTACTATTCTCCTCAGACATTGATTACAAATAACTTGCATTTACCAAATACGTTGAACTCATTTATTGAGGAGTTTCGATAACTGCTTAACTCCTTCAAGATCACAACAGTCATAATGGCAGTGTCTCATTTTTATCTAACGACCTTTTGGATGGTGATTAGGACATCGATAGCCTAGTCTTACTGATTAAGCTAACCAACCAGACTTAGATAAAAACTTCAAAATTCGTGCAAAAACTTCATTGTATACAATGCCAGTCCTCGAAATTCCCCATAGCAAAAGGCAACTGCCGTGGGGTTTGCCATGGACTTTTGCCAAATTAACCAAAGTCCACGGCAAAAAAAATGTCGTGGGTTTTTTAGATCACTAATTGCTTTTCTTGATCAATAAAACGATTAAGAGGCAAGTAATCATCTACTCTATTATCAAATGCGTTCGGTATTTCGACTTTTAATTAGCGTTTATAATAGTTTTTTTTAATGCAAAGTCGCTACCGGTATCTAAATATGTTTAAGAACAGCGGGTATTAAAATAATGGTCTGAAAAAAAGGAAGCTATTTAAAGAAACAATTTAAAAAATAGACAATTTAAAAATATACAGTATTGTATAATACACCCAAAATCGGTGAGGTTATCACTGGATATTCCGGTGAGAATTCACGATTTAGCAGGCTCTGAAAAACTGTCAAAATATAAAGAAAATAGTTTCAAAGCGCATAGCGGCAGTTTTATTAAGTTTTTATCAAATCAGGGTTCGAATTAAGGGATCGCGAATCGCTATTCGCGAACCGTTTTTTAAAGTTCGCGAATTACAAACTTTAACAAAATCGCGAAAATATAAATTACCGTTACTTATTTCGCGCATTTTAATAATAAATCATCAACACGTTAATATACCATCGTTTGCCTTCAACATACCATTTAACAATCTCATTACTATTACATTTATTTACCTTGCCTTTACTTTGCATTATTGACGCATAATAAGCATTTCTATCACAACGCAACAATGACTATTATGCGTTAATATACCACGATTCCTTTATTTATGATTGGCGGAGATGCGACACGCCCCTTTATAATAAGGTTATATGGTGTTTTAACAAGTAAGATTACTTGTTTCAAAGGCTTCGTTTCGTCGATATTCGTCCTATCCTACACGCATTAACTTACGATAGGTTTATTGCAGTTTATCATTACTACTAAATAACGGCACTGTTTGCTTAATTAATTATCTTTCTGGCTTTAAAGATTAGTTTGAAAGATTCTGAAACCGCATTCTAAGGCAATTTAACATAGCCAATGCGCGAAAACGATTTTCTCCTAACCCACGCATTTCGCGAATCGTTTCAAAATCGTTAATTCGAACCCTGCAAATTACAATGTTCTTACACAAAACTCGAAAACTTAAAATTCAAATACGCTAGCAGCCAGCTGTCAATCAAAAACCCGAGAGACTAAAATTACATAAATATATGTAGCGCGTGTCTCGCAATCGCATGTATTTCCTCATTTGGTATTATTGTATTTTGTTCTTTTAAACTGTAGGCCTATCATTTTCGAATTATTAATCCAAACCAGATAGACGGTGTCCACTATTCTAACATTGAAGTTGGATTCAGGATTTGTATTTCTTTGGAGCTATTACAATGTGTTGTATTTTCATTTGATAGAAATGATCTTTTTTGTTTTTAAATCGTTTAAATTCTACTAAAATTAAACAATGACCGTTAAGTGTTTTTGCCGCTTGCCTTAACTTACAGACTACTATTGAGCAATTGGCTCTTGTCCAAACGCACCTTAAGGGCGACGTCGCCCAAATTAGAATAAACTTACGTCCAGATTTTTACTTGGTATAAAAAATTTTCCCACAGCATTTTTTATTGCCATGGACTCGGCAAACGAATTACGAGGACTGCAATGTACATTAATAAATATGCAATATTGTTTGATTTGGTTTCCACTTCCAAATTCTGTAATAAGCTTATTCTTCTGTAGTTTTTTGTCCACTTTGTTTGCAGACAATATGGTATCTGTTTGCAGACAATATGGTATCTGTTTGCAGACAATATGGTATCTGCATCATCGATAAAATTTTAAAATTTATCCTTCATTTAAACATGACTGTATGACTGTTAAAATAAACTAAATCAGTTAAGTTTTATGCGACATAAACAATTGGATAAAACTGTTCATTTTTAGTCATAATACTTACCGATGAGATGAAAACATCGTTTAATAAGGATAACTCTAATTTGAATTAGACAGCATTTGTTTCATTTAATATAGACGAAGAGTAAAATAACAATGAATAACAATGGTAGGTCTAATGTTTTTTGCGCTACACAGGTTAATAACCCGGGGTGTATTGTCTATAATGTAAAGAATTATGTCTGGTCTTCTTTCAGTAAAAAAATAAATTCAATACTCTAATCATGATGAATATAGAATGTTTTTATTTTACTAAGGTGCGCCAACAAGAACGTGCAATTGCATCCCGTGTTCGTGAAAATGTGGAAAATCACAAGAAGCAAGAAATTCAAAGCATCGCTGAAAAGTTGCACGAAGAGTTTGCTCTTCAAAATGATGTTGAAATATCAAAATCCAAGGAAAAATATTCCAAAGGACTAAGTGAAGTTGGCAAGGTGAAATATGTTAGACTTTTATCTGGTGTTACTAGTTTATATTTTATTTCCTGTGGAATATATTGTATAAACTGCATCATGCACCCAGGCACAAAATTTGGCAAAGGATTATGTGATGGAACATGCACTATACCAAGTCAACCAGATAAAAAATAAGAGAGTGGCTGATCAACGTTATAATGCCGCTATTCAACACATGCATACTGTAGAGGTTGGTTAATTTTTTTATATTTTGTTATGTTTAAAAGTTGTTATGCTTTTACTGGACATTTTCCCTGATTTGTTATAAGGTCTTAATACACAAAATGAACTTTCTACGAAATTCCTTATCTTTAAAACCGTGTGGTTCAATGTTCTCAAATTAATGCATCTATGTGATTTCAAATTGGTTACTAAAGAAAGTTTAACTAAATTTAAACCTTCCGATTTGTAGTTGTAATATTAGCTTGTATTTGTACACCTTGTAATAGTAAGATTTTTAAGCTTTGTCATAATGAACATTAGACGTCACTGCACACCAAAATCGCATGATTCATTTATAAAGAATATACATTACCTGTTTATGATTTGACCAAGATTAAGTTATAGTGAGTTCGATCAAATCTGAAATTTTTGATTAAAGATAATAGTCCAGATTTGTCCTGTACTCATGATAGAATTTCTTTGCAGTCTAGTTTTTCTTTTTACAATCAATATGTTAAACTTAGGAAATGAAACAGCAAAAAGAACAGGAGAACAAGGATCGAAGAATAAAAGTTGCAGTTAAGGAAAAGCTTCGATCAAAGCAAGTCGCAATGCTTCCCAGCCGTTCTGTTTCACAGGTGAAGGTTCAAACTATTACAATTTTTGTTCTATATCCAATAATTTGTTTGTTTGGGATGTTCATTAGTACGTAGTAATAGGATCGTCCAGAAATGACACAATATACAATTTTATCACACTTATTGTGCTGTCTAAATAAAATAAACTTCACTCACCATAACTTGTGGGTTAAAAACATTGATCACCACTACATACTGGAACCACCTTTATTTTGATCGCATTTGAAGCTGATGTGAAATGTCATTTCATCAGACTTCCATGTTATTGCAGGACACAGAAAACTCTGTTACCACAACAGTACAAACAACTGTGCGGTCATGTGATACATTTTGTGCCACGATGAATGAGGAAGAAGGTGATAATGCACGGGAAGCTGCACATGATGAGGAAGAGACTCAGGAAAGTGAGTTTTATTCATTGGTTGCAAAAAATGTTTTTTTTTAAATGCCAAGAAAGAGAAATGCATTGTCATGCACAATTCTTAAATTTGATTTATTAAGGTACATTCCACCTATTTTTTCCTTGATTCAATTATTTGGGAAATCTTTAAAGTACCGTAGTAACAATTTGGCCCAATTAAAAATTATAAACTGGATACACAGCCGTAGTTTCGGCTTTATTAAAATGTCACTGTTGCAGTATAAAAGGGTATAAAAGGCACACTTTTAAATTTTTTTTCTGCGAAATGTATTGCACACCTTCCGGAGTGCTTTTCTATTATTCAGGTAGTGCTTTATTGTCTACATTCAAAACCAGCACCGCTATTATTCTTTTAAAACAACCCGCCATCTTATCTAATGCACTTTGTGGTATTAACTACAATCAACAGGCTTATTTTTTTCTTTAAAAGCCGTTGCATCATATAGCACAGTGTTATTTTCACCATATATACTGCACTGCAAAAGCACGGTGGACATGAGGTAATCTGTTGATTGTCCATGTGAGAACGTCCCCTGCGTATTCCCAATTACAGGAATAAAACATGAATATAGTATGATATTTCCATCTTGTCCTAGTTTCCTTATCAAGTTTTATCTGTTTATTCCATCCTCTGTCAAACTGGGTGGAATACCATTTGACCAAACTTAAATATTATAGTCCCCTATTTTACATTAATTTGAAAGCATGTAATTTTATAAATTAATTTGTTAAAGATTGTTTCATGGTGACCGTTTTATTTTATCAGTGCCTGTGTCGAGGCAATGGTTTATTATAAAGCATCGGTTAAATTAACAGCAAACAAAGCTAAATTTAAAAGTATAAAATTTGTATTTAATAAATTTAAAATCTAATTCTTTATAACTGATACAATGTAAATTATACATCAATAAAAATAAAAATAACCGGTATCTAAAAAGTTTATTTTAACCGAAGTTAATGCTCGAAGTATTGGATTCTGTTTAACTGCTGTGTGGGTGCATGGATACAAATAAAAGTTTTTAAATTATAATTCATAGGTGTTTTTAAGGATGCACAATATAGTATTTTGAATCTTTAAGATTCGAATCTCTAGGGATTCGAGTCTTTACAAGCAATTTAATAAGAATAGTTAGGATTCGAAATTAAAAACGTAAAATCGCGGTTATGTTCCATCACACGACAAAACTCGTTCAGCCAATTATGCAAACGTCAGCGTAGCATCTCAGCACTTGTGCAACATTTGATAAGCATGATAAGTTATATTTTGCATCCAATACGACGCACTTAAAGCGCGCGCACACAAGGAAAGTAGGTCACTTTCCCGTGCTAATCACATGGTTTATTGCACCTTTAAATATGACGCAATTATTAAAAAGTTATTTAAAGACTAGACAGGCTTATTTTTGATAATAATTATTCCACTTTAACAACTATGTTTTTAATGAGCACAAAAAAATAAAATCTAAAATATTTAGTTATTAATTTTGTTGAATTTATAGTAATTAATTTAATATACTTTTCAATGAAAACATAAATTATGGGAAAATGTTGATTGAGTTAGTCTTAAATTTGTCTCAACACTGTATAAAGACATATTGCTAGTTATCTACATTTAATTAATTTTCATATACTTCCCAGTATCTATTTTTTAAATGGGAAAGTATTTGCACATCGTAGCAAATTGAAATAAACAGTGAAACATTCTAGAATAGGATTCGAAATTCTAGATTCGAAATATATTAGCCTATTCTATAATATTCTAGAATACCCAAGTATCCTATATTGTGCATCCCTATGTGTTTTTAAAGGTGTTACCTAAAATATAAATATTCAAGCACTGCAACTAGTATGCCAGTGATGAAAAAATTTGTAGCAGGGATATAGACACTTACGGTGGGGAAAACCAAAAGGAGGGAAGGCGGAAAGGAGGGAAATTGCACATTAAAATAAAGATTAGCGCTTAAGAGTTAGTTTTAAACATGGGTTTAGAGTTAGGGTTAGTTCTGGGTTTGAGATTAGTGTTTAAAACAGGGTTAAAATTAATTTCCATAGTTTTAGTGAGCAGTTTCCCTCCTTTCCTCCTTCCCGCTTTCCCTCCTTTTAGTGTTATCCCTTACGGTCAAATGCAGACAGATGCAAAAATTGAAAAACATTAAGTGCATGTAAGTGCACAAGAGTCAAAAAAGCTAAATCACTTCGTTTGTGGTATTTTTTGGATATTTTTTTTAATGTACAAACGAAATCCCATTTTGTGCAGCCACTTTTTTCCCAGACTGTGTTTTGCAGTTTCCTAATTGTTTAAAAGTGAAAATATATAATATTTGGCGAGAAATGCATTGGTCTGTTTTCGCACAATAGCATATGTCAATACTTTGCAGCACTAAATGAATCTTGGTTCACAGAGTTGGAACAAGGGAAACTATGTATGCAGACAGTTCAACAAGAACGAGCGCAACTACGCTATTTATCAGCCATCAAACGGTCCAAACTGAATAGGGATTATAACCATCTTGAAAAGGAATTGCAAGTTATGCTTAAAAAAGATGCCTACAAAAGGAAGGAATTAGTATCTTGTAAATATCAACTATCAGTAAGTTTTTCGTCTGTGTAAAACTGGCCCATATTTCCAGTCCAGATAATAAGAATTAGTATACTGTAAGTTAAAATAATAATAGAATAAAAAACATATGTTTAATTTTGGGATTAAAAAAATTAAAGCTTAGGCAAACGTCAGATTTCTGTGTGCTTACTGTCAAATTTTTGCATTGTATCAACTTTCATGCAGACATTACTCATGTTTTTGTCATTAAACCAACTATATAGTGTCTAAGAACACAATCTCACCATAGATTTTTCAACATTAACAGATTTTTCATAACCCGATCATTCCGTTTGTTGCACTACAAATGAGCTGTTCATGTTCAACTTTTGTAAAGACACTAGTCACATTTTTTGTATATTTGTAGAACAGTCTCCCTCGATAGGTGCTCCACCAATGGTACTTTAATTACAGATGCCACCTAACCAACAATTGGAATATCAAAATGACAAACAGCGTCACTTGGAGCAAACGTTTGTCGATGCATTTGCCACCAACCAACTAAACACAACTTTGGATATTACAGTTGAGTCCGAAAATCCTGTTCAATCTTCAAATACGGCTATTGAAACTACACATGATCCACCAGGTTACCTTAGTTGTGAAGTATTTAAACTCCCTTAATATTTTTTTCTAGTCAAGTGGTGCGTAGAAAAGTGCTCAATTTTTTTTTTAATATTCTTTAAAAAATATTTAAATTCCCTCCCAGGATTTAAGAAATTAATTTCGGCTAGTAAACATTGACAGACTTAACAGAATTGTTTGAACCAATGCGTAAAGTTAAACGTATGTCAAACATTTTTTCCAGTGCCACGCTATTGATATATGGGAAATATTTTCTGTTTGCAGTTAGGAGAGAGAATATGCCCTCTGAATGCCGATTAAATGCTGCAAACAGACTGATTCATCTATTGAGTAAACAACAAACTGAAAAAGGGGTGGAGGATAAAAGTATTGAAGATGATTCAATTGAAAAAAAATCTAAACCAACTGAAGTTGATGACATTTCTGGGGTAAACATTTTAGCATTTTAAACTTGAAGAATATACCAGTCTGTACCACTCTATGTAAATTGCCGATTTCAGCATAACCTTGTTTTAATAGTTTCCCCAAATTTAGTGTTTTGATCCTGAAACTTATAACACTTTAAAATGTATTAGCAAATTCGGGAGTAAATGAAAAAATTATCCCCACAGGTCACCTCATCATGTCATGAGTATATTCAAGACACAACTGACTCTATCCAGTTATTGTCTAACTCTATAGAGTCACTGTCTCACTCCTCTGTGCCATTGTCTCACCCCTCTGAGTCAATGTATCAGTCCTCCGAATCAATGTCTCACTCTTCCAAATCTACGTCTAACTCCTCAGAGTCAATGTCTCAATTTTCCGAGCTAATGTCTTACAACTCTGAAAGCACTATGGCAAGTATTAAGGATTATCAAAAGATGCTGTTGATGAAACACTCTTCGTCTTCAAGAAATGATGATCAACTAGGTTTGTTTACATTGCAAAATAACCCATTAACTAAATTGGAATATCTATCTCAATAATATCATTTTAGTGCGTTTTAGACATGGTGCTGCATGTTTATCAGATCAACAGCTAGTGTTGGAAATGTTAACGACATGGTGTGCAGTACAACAATTAGTGGTGGAAATATTAAGGTCGTGCTCAATACATCACTTGGTGCCTAAGATACTGTGGTCATGGTGATCAGTAAAACACCTACTGTTCCATTGTCCACACCTTTTTTTTCCAAATGGTGTTTTAGCATACATACAAATTTTTATGATTGGTTCTGCCCAATTAAGTGTGCTGATTCACCACAATAATCATAATGTCACCCTTCAGGAATTTAAAATATTATTAGCTGTTATGCAAAAGGCGAATCTCAAGTATTTTAAGTTGTAATTGGGAAGATAGTCAAAAAAAGGGTCATTAAGGTTATTTGCTTGGGATAGGATAGGATATTATGCATGTTTGTCCCCTGTGAATGGGAAAACCAAGGGGGTTTACACATGGTCAATCGTCAGATTACCTTGCATGGTAGTTTTTCCCAATTTTTATTATAGCTGCCGAGCTGGTTTACCGTTACATATACTTATGATAATAGTAACACAGAAACATTATATTCAGATTACCCACCACCAACAAAACACTCCCCACAAAAAGTCAAGGTAACGTGTAAATATTGAAATTCCTGTAGCAATTTGCATTGTAATATATGTAATATGTAAGTTTAACTGTCAGACTACCACAATATTTGAAAAACCACCACTCCCGAAACAACAATTGCCAACGGAGCTGCAAAAAGAAATGATGCTCAATAAACAAAAAGTACCGCAAGATATGCCAGTGGTACTTCAAAATGAATTATCCAATGGCCTTGGTGGCTTGGATAAAATTTCTGATGATATTGCAAGAAGGTGAGAATACACTATCTTTTAGTGCAGTGGTCTCCACCTTTTGTCTTGGCTAAACAAACCATTTGGTATTATCAAATAGTGGACTTCTTAAAGTTTTTAAAAATTCATTTGTGGTATTGGCCCACCTTATGACCGTAATCACTGTTTTATTGTTTTTATATTGTGTTTTTAGTGGAAATCGGCAATAATTGTTAATTTGTATTGGTGACTACAAGAAAGTAGAATTTTTCATTTATTTTAAAAAGTTTAGACAATGGTCGATTGGTTCTACATCTCTTAATTAAGGAAAAAGGGTAATATCGGGGTTCTAAGGAAAACCTACTCGTGTTTTTTACTTTTTTGTTGAGTACTTTGACGGAGGTGTCTTATCTGTCTGATATTATTAAAATAGAATAATTGAATCTTAATAAAATTCCTAAATCTGTAAAATACTTAATTTTTTAGCATTGTGTTTTGTATAACCAATTACCATAATTATTTTTGTCTAATGCAAGTCCTTTCAATAAAGTTTTAACAAGGTACTTATTTTTTTACTTTTTCAACGAAATAACCCTAAATATTTTAAATACATATTTTATACAATGCTTAAACTGGGTTGTCTTAACCAAATTTTAATTGTTTGAATTTTAAATTTATTTTGTGTGATGTTAGTTCACTTATGAAAACTATTTAACAGATAAGCATTGTTAAATTATTTAGGAAACACTGCAAATTATGAATATTTTATAGAATTATATTTTTTCCGGGTTTTATT
>CH000134.1:22923-36804 GCA_000149265.1 Ciona savignyi | reverse complement strand
AGCACCATACAAGAAGCAGAGATTGAAAATTCACAGATAGTTTCAGCAAACCAGTCACTTGCTACTTTGTTAAACAGGTCGGATGCATCAGTGACAAATCCATTATCGACAATTTCAGAGGAGTTAACACGTGTTGAAAAACAAATGTCTACTGTACAAGAATCACTAGACTTCATGAGAAATAACTTTTCAAAGAAAATTCCACAAGAAGAGTCACCTAAAACCACTACAACTCATACATCATCAGAAAACACATGGGGTGGTCTGCTATCATCTGAGCAATATGTAGAATTACCACCACAAAAAGATATTTTCAATCTAAAGTCTTCCTTATCACCTCACAACACAATTGTAACTAGTGAACAACAAATAGCTGCAGCTGCAAAGATAACTAAGGTAAGCCCTGGCATTTGGAAAGAAAAAGTAAAGAACTCCCAGGCTACATCCAATTTATCAGTTTCTCTTGATAGTATTAAAGAATTGCTTCAAAAAAGTTCATATATACCAATTAGACAACCCAATCCCGTGGATGAAAACCACAGATATCCATATGCCCAAAATATGGAAACTTATCATCCGGACAAAATCAAGTTAAGTTCTCAATTCCCTTTGGATCAACAAAAACTTAACTATATTTCGCTTGATTCGATTGATCGAATTAAACTGAGCAATGACCTATCCCAACATTCCGATTCAATTACCTCTCAAAATTCATTTACACTTTTGGATGAAGTTAATTTTGATCACATGGCTTTGGATTCAATTTCAATCAACACAAAAAGTAATTCCTCGAAAAGTGTTACTGGTCCAGTGCCAATGGATGATAACCTTTCGCTAAATATTCAAAGTTTTGGTGAAAATAGAAGTGACTTAAACAAGGATAAATTTAGACAGATTCCTTTCACATATTTGACTGATAAGTCTGTCACCAAGGATGGCTACCATATTCTTAAAGCAGACCGTAATGCTGCTCATACTTCACAGCAAGAGTCAAACGACTCCAACTTGACCATTATAGATGAATGTCCTTTGGAAGAATGTGGAAGCACAAAACAAAATGATTTCACTCACCACAGTATTTCTGAACACAGTTTGTCAGCTGAAAGTACTTCTACCGCTCAGTCTATTAACATAACGAGCACTGAATCTGTCTCTAAACTGTTGGAACAAATGAGACTTGCACGTGTTAATTCTAGAACCTCATTAAATGACCCTGACAGTGACGACTTTAAGGAGCTGTCAGTTGTTGAAGTAGTTAATACTAAAAGTCCTGATAGTGGGCATACAAGTTGTGAGTGGGAAGCTAGAGAAAAGGATTTCCAAGTTGGTATAACTGAAACTTTTCGTGAACCATCTTTCATAGAAATCTTCCGACCTGAAGCATCTTCCAAACTATCAATGAGCTCATCGAGTAATGGTCAGTTAGCCTTGAAACAGAATGAAACAATTTGGAATGAGAGCATTGCAGAAATACATGGTATTATGGAGGAAGAAGAGCTGACACTTCTGGAAACCACCACATCGGATACAGAAGAGAGTTTCAGGGAGTTCAGCCAGATTAATGTGTTGATGTCTGATTTTGAGAGTATGTTGGAACTCCAGGAGCAATCCGTTTCTTCAGACAATAGCACAGCGCAGGATACAATAAATGTATTAGAAGCCTGACCTGTGACAATGATAAATATGTTATTTTTTTTACTGTGTTTCTTTTGGTGATCTTGTTGTATCCACATACATCTAAATTTATCTTTAACTATTAAATCAACTCAAAATTTATTCTATTTTGCAGTACCTACATGGACCTGAAAATTGAATCTGATATCATTGTATTTATAACAGCAACATTTATTCGAACTCTTTTTTATTTATGGATGTTATATACATATATTCTCTTAGTACAGACTTTTAAAGCGCATTATTCACTTCAAATTGTCTTAAACACATGCTGTACTTCAATATGTAGATTAAAAAATCCATTATTTATCCAAAAGAAAATTCGGCGACAAAATGCCGTTGGTTGGGGCAAAGCAACTCGTTCATTTATCTCTGTTTATGTGATGAACCTGAACCATTGCCCATTTACTGCAACTATTTTATGCACTGTAAGCTAGAAGTGCGTCCTCTGTATAAACGCTCAGTTGGGCTGGAGCAGCCATATTTACCTACAAATAGACTCTACTGTCATAATGCAGAACTATAACCGGAAGAAATATTAGCTAGTGTCAAGTTTAGTTAGTTAGTTTAGTTTATTTTTTGTTTCCACGATAAAAACAAATCAGGATTATTGAAAAAAAAATTGGAAAACGGGAAAATACGGCAAAACGACAGTCGTTAGAACACGTCTAAAAACAACCATTATTTTAATAAAATTAGACGTGGCCGCTAAACCCAAATAAAGAAAGAAAAAAATATAATAAATAAATTAAAAAATAAATAATTGTTTTAAAAGAAAAATTACACTAAGCCTCGAACAAAAGTGTTATATGTTTCTGCATTCACAAAAGAACGTAGTTTCTCCTCTTTGGTTACCTATTTACAAGCTGATTGCTTGAGGTTGGCTGAGCCTAATTCAGCCGGCTGCCTTACGGTCTCTGGCGAGCTGCGCAGCGGAAAGTCTATAAATTCACTCTCCACAGATCGGCTACAAATAACTATTGTAGCCACGATTTGTAAAGTCTTAATCTCGAAGTCTAACTCTTGATTCAGTTTAGTTGTATTCTGCGTCTCATCCAATATACGGTTTATTCGCGACTCAAGTTACTTAGTACGTCATTCAGCATAACATCAGTTGTATAGTCTAAGGTACGTTATACAGCATGGCGCAAGTTATCTTAAGTACGTTATTGCAAGTTATATAGTAGGTTATATAAATTTCTAGAATATATAGGGAATTTACAAGGTGCGAAAAGTTGACGTGCGCGACGTTTCACATCTGCACGTTTTACTAACTGTGGGGAATTAGGTGGAAAAACTAAGTTAATGATTTAAACGGCAAAAAATACAAAGGCCCGTTCAAGGTGATAATTACGTACAAAGTAATAAAACGTGAGAGTCGGTAAACTTGAAACGCAAAAAAAAACGACGTTAAAACACAAAATATTTTAGACATAAATTAAAACAAATATATACTATAAGAAATGCTACACACTCTTGGTATTCCTATACAAAGTGTATGAGATTTGTTTCTGCAAGTAGATACTAAGGGGTAACAAATCACCCTATGTAACGGTGAGAAACGAAATTTTTCCAAAGCGAAATGGCAGAAACGAAAGTTTTGTTTCTGAAAAAAAATGTATTAAATAATTTTTTAGCAGTTAGGTGGCATTAGAGGTCAAACAGTAAAATAACCATATAACTTCTTTTCCTTCAATAACGGTGTCTGGCCGAATGGTTAGCGCGACTGATTCGTAATTATTGACCAGCCCATGTTGGGTTCGATACTTAACCAGGTGAACTATTTTTTATTCACATGAACCAGCCTAATTAAAATTGGTAAAACGTCACAGTGACGTCATGCAAAACATTGGCGGCGTAAGAAATCAGCTTTGTCGCGCGTTATTATGATGTCATAATTAAACTCGAGTTAACAGTACAAACACCTGCCAATAGTGGTGTGAATAATGACTAATAATGGAGTTACATTATTACTTGTGTAATCCCCACAACAGAAAGATTTTTTTGTTTGCTATACAAAATTACAAATACGGTGCTCAGTTTGTGATCAGATGTTTATTAATTACGTGCGTCAATTTTTTTCCTTGCTTTAGGAGGCGTTCAACTAATTATTTTCCCTATCTCTCCAATGCAAACTGACCTCACAAAAACGACTGTCACTCAAAATCCTGACATAGGAAGTCTTAGATTTTTTCACAATTTAAAATTAAAGCTTGGATCTGCAGCCTAAACTCAAAACCCTACAAAATTTTGAGCCCATACCCCTTCGTACATCGGCAACTTTTTTCCAACAAAACAGCTAGCAGATGCACATTCAACACCTTTATTTTACAAAGCACTGCTCCACCATTACAAAACTTTACAGCTAAACGAGAACACCGGCGCGCAGCCTAGCACATGCTGCTTTCAACAAAACAAACATTGGGGACTCACCACCATTGTTACTCAGCAAAACACTAGTTTAAAAACAATGACTCATGGAGGGTACCACTCGTCACATCCTGCCGTTCATAGAGGTCTTAATTGGTTATACGCCATCTTTATTCATTAGGTGAACGGTGCTTAAATTCACTCTGCCCTAGGGTTCACGTTACTTCGGTAAGGTGCAACTCGAAGGGCTAGGTCTGAGCTGCGGAATCGCAACACCCTGTGGTTGTGCGGTTAACCAGCGCTGCCTCCAGTCTACCCACTGGAGGGCGTGAATTTAGGTGTCGGGATACCTTAAGCAATAGAACCCCTCCCTACGTGGCTTGCACGCTGTGGAGAGATGCCTGCGAAGGGCGTCTTTTCCAGCACCCACATCCTAGGGATACCCAGCCCCCCTCCCCACGTGGCTTGCACGCTGTGGAGAGATGCCTGCGAAAGGTGTCTCTTACAGCAACCACATACTAGGGAAACCTCACCCAGTGGATTAATTTCCACATTGCACGAGGGGATCGGCCTAAGGCCACCAACTCGCACTAAGTGCACATTTTTGGTTTTTTTTGGCTAAACCACCAAAAAAAAAAAAACGTGCGTCACCGAGTAGCACATAAGCTAAATGTTCTATAGCAGAAAGCGGTTACTTAATTTGTCCTCAAAGTTTTGAAGAACAAGTTGTACTTGCCCATGTTTTGACCGATTCACCTCTTACAAAGATATAAAACTCTTTAACCACGAAGCATGCGATATCACATTTTACTGTCAAAAAACTAACATAACAACTTTTCGTTATCGTTTCTCGGGTAAAATTTTCGTTTCTCAGAAACGAAAATTGTGTTTCTTAAATGAGTTTAGGATTATTATTTCCCAAGTTCTATGATTACATAATTCGTTAAGCTGACACAATATCAACAATTTCGAGTGAAAATGATTGCATGTGCAGTTAATAAATGTAGTTGGACCTTTTAAACTAAGATAATGTATTTGTTGTATTCATTTAAATGAAACATAAATGTATAAACCCACAATATTAAACATAATACACTGATTAGTACTTTTTACGGGCGGTAATAGAAACTAACGGGGTTAAAAAAGTGATTTAAATTCGTGTAACCGATAAACATTAAAAAAACTCGTCATAAATAATGATTTTAATTTAGAATAACATTAGAGAGATTTTCAGGTAGATATACATGAACAAACTGTCGTAAAAATAACAAAAAACAAAAATTACGTGACTAAAGATAAAATGGATGATGATAATTACTCCAAAAGTGATTACGTTAATGATTTTTAGATTTTTTGCTTTCCGAAACTCGCTTTTGTGGTGTGTCATTTAGTTAGTTCTGCTACAACATACCTTTTCTGCAATCATTGTGTTTATCCATAATAAGCAACAAGTTTTGCAATACGTAGTTAAACTAAGTGGCAAGATCATCGACTTCACTCAATGATAGGTTAATTCAGAACGGAAAATGAGAACTTGGTTCGCAATAAAGAAGATATTTAATTATATTGTAAAAAAATTGATGTGTGTTAATTGCAGCATCACACCTAAGTTCATTAATATACTGCGAAAATTTGTCTCGGCATTTATACATGAAAGCTGATATCACGTCAATGACGTATATAAGAAAATGACTTAAGGTGTTTCCGTAATATGTTTGGAATGTTGTCCTTTAAAAACGATTGTCATTTTTCTTTCTTTTAAACGATAATCATATTTTCTAACATATTATATTAAATCTAACAGGTCCACTTTTTAATGATTGTGATTGAATGACAGTTGAACCAATGTCTTAAAATAGTTAATATTCATGCCTGTATTGAGAATTGCATGTTAATCTGAACAAGGGATTAATGTTTTCATATATTGTAGTATTATGGAATTAAATAGGATCGATATAGCGAACATTTTGATAATTTGACCTTTAGCGTGGGTGCGTTTGTGGCGCGCGTTTGAAAACCAAACAAGATATAAGTTTTTTTTTTGGGGGGGGAACAAATTTAAAGGTATGTTATCTACCCATCTACCAATTTTTATCTACTTACTATAAGAAATCGTCGATTTAGGTATATCCAAGCTGTTTCATGTCAACCCAAACCGAACATATTGATAATTTGACGTAGTGTGGGTGCGTGAATGGCGTGCGTTTGAAAACCAAACGAGATATAAGGTTTATTTTTTGGCAAAAAATTTAAAGGTATGTTATCTACCCATCTACAAATTTTCATGTACTTACTATAACAAATTGTTGATTTAGGTATATCCAAGCTGTTTCATTTTAACCCAAAGCGAAAATACTGATAATATGACGTAGTGTGGGTGCGTTCGTGCCGCGCGTTTGAAAACCAAACGGGATATAAGGTTTATTTTTTGGGAGCAATTTTATAAATGTGTTATCCACCCATCTACCGATTTTTATGTACTTACTATAACAAATCGTCGATTTAGGTATATCCAAGCTGTTTCATTTCAACCTAAAGCGAACATATTGATAATTTGACGTATAGTGTGGGTGCGTTAATGGCGCGCGTTTGAAAACCAAACGAGATATAAGGTTTATTTTTTGGGAGCTAATTTATAAATGTGTTATCCACCAATCTAGCAATTTTCATGTATTTACTACAAGAAATCGTCCATTTAGGTATATCCAAGCTGTTTCATGTCAACCCAAACCGAACATATTGATAATTTGACGTATAGTGTGGGTGCGTTCATGGCGTGCGTTTGAAAACCAAACAAGATATAAGGTTTATTTTTTGGGACCAAATTTATAAATGTGTTATCCACCCATCTACCGATTTTCATGTACTTACTATAAAAAATCGTCGATTTAGGTATATCCAAGCTGTTTCATTTCATCCCAAAGCGAAACAATTGATAATATGACGTTTAGTGTGGGTGCGTTCATGGCGCGCGTTTGAAAACCAAACGAGATATAAGGTTTATTTTTTTGGGAGCAAATTTACAATTATGTTATCTACCCATCTACCAATTTGTATCTACTTATACTATAAGAAATCGTCGATTTAGGTATATCCAAGCTGTTTCATGTCAACCCAAAGCGAACATATTGATAATTTGACGTGGTGTGGGTGCGTTCATAGCGCGCGTTTGAAAACCAAACAAGCTATAAGGTTTATTTTTAAGGACCAAATTTATAAATGTTTTATCCACCCATCTACCGATTTTCATGTACTAACTATAACAAATCGTCGATTTAGGTATATCCAAGCTGTTTCATTTTAACCCAAAGCGAAAATACTGATAATATGACGTAGTGTGGGTGCGTTCGTGCCGCGCGTTTGAAAACCAAACGAGATATAAGGTTTATTTTTTGGGAGCTAATTTATAAATGTGTTATCCACCAATCTAGCAATTTTCATGTATTTACTACAAGAAATCGTCCATTTAGGTATATCCAAGCTGTTTCATGTCAACCCAAACCGAACATATTGATAATTTGACGTATAGTGTGGGTGCGTTCATGGCGTGCGTTTGAAAACCAAACAAGATATAAGGTTTATTTTTTGGGACCAAATTTATAAATGTGTTATCCACCCATCTACCGATTTTCATGTACTTACTATAAAAAATCGTCGATTTAGGTATATCCAAGCCTGTTTCATTTCATCCCAAAGCGAAACAATTGATAATATGACGTTTAGTGTGGGTGCGTTCATGGCGCGCGTTTGAAAACCAAACGAGATATAAGGTTTATTTTTTTGGGAGCAAATTTACAATTATGTTATCTACCCATCTACCAATTTGTATCTACTTATACTATAAGAAATCGTCGATTTAGGTATATCCAAGCTGTTTCATGTCAACCCAAAGCGAACATATTGATAATTTGACGTGGTGTGGGTGCGTTCATAGCGCGCGTTTGAAAACCAAACAAGCTATAAGGTTTATTTTTTAGGACCAAATTTATAAATGTTTTATCCACCCATCTACCGATTTTCATGTACTAACTATAACAAATCGTCGATTTAGGTATATCCAAGCTGTTTCATTTTAACCCAAAGCGAAAATACTGATAATATGACGTAGTGTGGGTGCGTTCGTGCCGCGCGTTTGAAAACCAAACGAGATATAAGGTTTATTTTTTGGGAGCAATTTTATAAATGTGTTATCCACCCATCTACCAATTTTCATGTACTTACTATAACAAATCGTCGATTTAGGAATATCAAGGCTGTTACATTTCAACCCAAAGCGAACATATTGATCATTTGACGTAGTGTGGGTGCGTTTGTGGCGCGCGTTTGAAAACCAAACGAGATATAAGGTTTCGATTTTGTGAGCAATTTTATAAATTTGTTATCCACCCATCTACCAATTTTCATGTACTTACTATGACAAATCGTCGATTTAGGTATATCCAAGCTGTTTCATTTCAACCCAAACCGAACATATTGATACTTTGATGTATAGTGTGGGTGCGGGAATGGCGCGCGTTTGAAAACCAAACAAGATATAAGGTTTATTTTTTGGGAGCAAATTTATAAATGTGTTATCCACCCATCTAGCAATTTTCATGTATTTACTACAAGAAATCGTCCATTTAGGTATATCCAAGCTGTTTCATGTCAACCCAAACCGAACATATTGATAATTTGACGTATAGTGTGGGTGCGTTCATGGCGTGCGTTTGAAAACCAAACAAGATATAAGGTTTATTTTTTGGGAGCAAATTTATAAATGTGTTATCCACCCATCTACCAATTTTTATGTACTTACTATAACAAATCGTCGATTTAGGTATATCCAAGCTGTTTCATTTCAACCCAAACCGAACATATTGATAATTTGGCGTAGTGTAGGTGCGTGAATGGCGCGCGTTTGAAAACCAAACAAGATATAAGGTTTATTTTTTAGGAACAAATTTAATGTCAATCTAAGGTAAAATCATTTTTATGACCAGTTGTTTTAATGTTTATTGGTCGCACACATTTATATCACTCTTTAATCACATTTTTTTCTATTACCGCCCGTGAAAAGTTCTAATCAGTGTTTTATTTACAATATTGTATAGGTTAATACATTTAGTATTTAATTAAATAAATGGAAAAAATACATTATCTTAGTATAAAAAGGCCCAACCACATTTATTAACTGCACGCGAAATATCTTTGACTCGAAATTGTTGTGGTATGTGAGAGTTGGAAAAGCTAACCTTGTTCTTCAAGTACATTAAGCAATCGTGGCCTAAGCGTTTATGTAAGGATTTTTGGCCGACGCGCTTATCTTTTTGATGACTCGTGCGAACGCGGTCAGCTCACGATAATAATAAAGGAGAATAAACTATTATTTCTTTAATTTAAATCGTGAGGTCTCTAACAATTCAAGCCAAAAAGTAAATCTTGTTTCTTAACTTCGGTGTGCACACCACACGCATGTCGCGCAACTAAAATTTCTACATTTAAAAGATCCCTGATTTATTGTTGTTTACAAGAATTAGTTCTTCGAAATAATTAATCAGATCACCGCTGCTTAATGCGTAATTGGATCTATGCCCGTCTTAACTAAATTCATATAAATAAAACGCTATTTAATTTTTTAAATAAATGGTTCAAATACATTATCTTAGTTTAAAAGGTTCAACTACATTTATTAACTGCACACACAATATCTTTCAACCAAAATTGTTGTGGTATTGCGTCAGCTAAATTACTCATATAATAATAAAACTTGGGAAAGTAATAACCCAAAATTTACTCAAGAAACACAATTGTTGTTTCTAGAAACGAAAATTTTGTTTCCAGAAACAAAAATTTTAGCTGAGAAACGAAAATTGTGTTTCCAGAAACGAATATTTTGTTTCTAGAAGCTATAAAGAAAAGTTTCGTTTTTATGTTAGTTTTACGTCATTTTGTTTATTAATATAAACCTGACACATTTCTTTAAAGTTAATCTAAATAAAAATCATATTTATGGCTAGTTGTTTTAATGTTTATCGGTTGCACACATTTAAATTAATCTTTAATCCCTTTTGTTTCTAATACCGCCTGTTAAAGGACTAACCAGTGTGTTATTTACAATGTTGTGGGTTTATACCCTTATTTTATTTATATAAATATAGAACAAATGCATTATATTAATCCAAACCACGCAATCCTCGTTTGAATTCCGAAATTTGATAGTGGTATTTGACGCTCAGCCTTAAACGAAATCCATATAAATCACTATAAATTTGGGGCTAAAACCGATAAACCCCTAAAATTTATTTAAGAACCACAATTTTTGTTTCTAGAAACGAAAATTTTAGCCGAGAAACGAAAATTTCGTTTCCAGAAACGAAAATTGTGTTTCCATAAACGAAAATTTTGTTTAAAGAAGCGATAACGAAAAATTTTGTTTTTATGTTAGTTTTACGACGTTTGTTTTTTAGTATATGCCTGACACTCCTCTCTAATGTTAATCTAAATTAAAATCATTATTTATGGCTAGTTGGTTTAATGTTTATCGGTTGTACACATTTAAATCACTCTTTAATCCCGTTTGTTTTTAATACCGCCCGAGAAAAGTGTGTTATTTTGTTTTGGGTTTATACCTTTATTTTTATTTATATAATTATAGAACACTTACATTATGTTAGTATAAACGGTCCAACTACATTTATTAACTGCACACGCAATCTTTTTAACTAAAATTTGGAAATCATAAGATTTGGTAAAATGACCCTAAATTCATTAAAAATAGAATTTTTGTTTCTAGAAACGAAAATTTTTAGTCAAGAAACAAAAATTTCGTTTCCAGAAACAAAATTTTCGATTATAAAAGTGATAACGAAAAGTTTCGGTTTTATGTTTGTTTTAAGAAATTTTGTTTATTAATATATACCTGACACTTTTATCTAATGTTAATCTAAACCAAAATCATTATTTATGTCGAGTTGTTTTAATATTTATTGGTTGCACACATTTAAATCACTCTTTCTACATTTATTAACTGCACACACGATCTCCTTTACTCGAAATTGTTGTGGTATTGCGTCAATTTAACGAATCATACAATCATTGAATTTGGGAAAACGATAACCCAAAATTTCTTTAAGAAACACAATTTTTGTTTCTAGAAACAAAAATTGTATCCGAGAAACGAAAATTTCGTTTCCAGAAAAGATAATTTTGTTTCTAGAAGCGATAACGAAAAGTTTCGTTTTTATGTTAGTTTTACGACATTTTGTTTATTAATATATACCTGACACTTTTTTTTACTGTTAATCGAAACTAACACATCAATATTTATGTCGAGTTGTTTTAATGTTTATCGGTTGCACACATTTAAATCACTCTTAAATTTCATTTGTTTCTATTACCGCCTGTAAAAAGTACTAATCAGTGTGTTATTATTAATATTGTAGTTAATATTTTTATTTTCTTATTCAAAGGAATAGAACAATAACATTTAGATCATTATCTTAATTTACAAGGTCCAATTACATTTATTAACTGCACATGCAATCTCTTTCACCCGAAATTCTTGTGATATTGCGTCAGCTTAACTAATCATATAATCATAGAACTTTGGAAAAGGATAACCCTAAATTCATTTAAGAAGCACTATTTTCGTTTCTAGAAATCGTTTCTAGAAACGAAAATTTTAGCCAAGAAATGAAAATTTCGTTTCCAGAAACGAAAATTTTGTTTATAGAAGATATAACGAAAAGTTTCGTTTTTATGTTAGTTTTACGACGTTTGTGTATTAATGTATGCCTTACACTTCTCTCTTATGTTCATCTAAATTAAAATCATATTGGCTAGTGTTTATCGGTTGCACACATTTAAATTACTCTTTAATCTCTTTTGATTCTATTACCGCCCGTGAACAGTACTAACCAGTGTGTTATTTTTAATGTTGTGGGTTTATACCTTTATTTTTTATAGATGTGAAAACAATATTTACATTATCTTAGTTTAAAGGGTCCAATTACATTTATTAAGTGCACACACAATCTCTGTTACTCGAAATTGTTGTGGTATTGCGTCAGCTTAACAAATCATATAATCATAGAACTTGGGAAAATGATAACCCTAAATTCATTAAAGAAGCAAAATTTTTGTTTCTGAAAACGAAAATTATAGCCGAGAAACGAAAATTTCTGTTCCAGAAACGAAAATTGTGATTCTTGACGCGATAGCGAAAAGTTTCGTTTTTTTTATGTTAGTTTTACGGAATTTTGTTTATTAATATATATATCTGGCACTTCTCTCTTATGTTAATCTAAATTAAAATCAATATTTATTGCTAGATGTTTTAATGTTTATCGGTTGCACACATTTAAATCAATCTTTAATCCCGTTTGTTTGTATTGCTGTCCGTGAAAAGTACTAACTAGTGTGTTATTATTAATGTCGTGGGTTTATACCTTTTTTATTGATATAACAAAATAAATACACTGTCTTAGTTTAAAAGGTCCAACTACATTTCTTAACTGCACACGCAATCCCTTTAACTCGAAATTGTTGTGGTATTGCGTCATCTTAACTAATTATATTATCATAGAACTTGGAAAAATGATAACCCCAAATTCATTAAAAAAGCAAAATTTTTGTTTCAAGAAACGAAAATGTTAGCCAAGAAACGAAAATTTTAGCCGAGAAACGAAAATTTTAGCCGAGAAACGAAAATTTTGTTTCCAGAAACGAAAATTTTGTTTCCAGAAACGAAAATTTTGTTTCCAGAAATGAAAATTTTGATTCTTGAAGCCATAGCGAAAAGTTTCGTTTTATGTTAGTTTTGCGGAATTTTGTTTATTAATATATACCTGACACTTCTCTCTAATGTTAATCTAAATTAAAATCAATATTTATAGCTAGTTGTTTTAATATTTATCCGTTGCACATATTTAAATCAATCTTTAATCCCGTTTGTTTGTATTGCTGTCCGTGAAATGTACTAACTAGTGTGTTATTTTCAATGTTGTGGGTTTATACCTTTATTTTTTACGGATGTGAAAAAAAATATTTTAGTTTAAAAGGTCCAAACATTTATTAACTGCACACACAATATTTGTTACTCGAAATTGTTATGGTATTGCGTCAGCTTAACAAATCATATAATCATAGAACTTGGGAAAATGATAACCCTAAATTCATTAAAGAAGCAAAATTTTTGTTTCTGGAAAAGAAAATTTTAGCCGAGAAACGAAAATTTTGTTTCCAGAAACGAAAATTGTGATTCTTGACGCGATAGCGAAAAGTTTCGATTTTATGTTAATTTTACGACAGTTTGTTTATTATTATTTACCTGACACTTGTCTCCAATGTTAATCTAAATTATATTCATTATTTATTGCGACCAGTTTTCATATTGATCGGTTGCACATATTTAAATCATTCTTTAATCTCGTTTGTTTTTATGCAGTCCTTAAAAAGTACTAACCAGTGTGTTATTTTCAATGTTGTGGGTTATACTTTTATTTTTTATTGACATGACATAATAAAAACATTAGCTTAATTTAAATGGTCCAACTACATTTATTAACTGCACACGCAATCTCTTTCACATGAATTCGTTGTGGTATTGCGTCAGCTTAACTAATTATATAATCATAGAACTTGGAAAATAATAACCCTAAATTCATTTAAGAAGCAAAATTTTTGTTTCTAGAAACAAAAATTTTAGCCGAGAAACGAAAATTTTGTTTCCGAAAACGAAAATTTTGATTCTAGAAGCGATAGTGAAAAGTTTCGTTTTTAGGTTAGTTTTACGGCATTTTTTATTAATATATACCTGACACTAGTCTCCAATGTTAATCTAAATTAAAATCATTA
>CH000135.1:0-11725 GCA_000149265.1 Ciona savignyi | reverse complement strand
CTCGGTGTAACTGACGGCGATGTTTTTTTTTAAATTCGGAAAGATTATATAATTAGATATGGTGTAAATTTTAAATATTATTTTATTTTCGAATTAATTAAATATGCGTGATTTACAACTAAAAATATTAACTACTAGAAATGGAACGTTTAGACGCGTCACGCTTGATGTACATTTGATCATGTGATCAAAACAAAATCAATATGTTACTATGGAAACTAAGCCATAGAAAATACAACTTCTTTTGCAGAAAGATATTAAAAAATATAAATAAATCTGAGTGAGAGCGACACAATTGCAGCAAGTATTGAAAATGTTAAATTAGTTAAACAAGAAATAAAAAATACAATGGACAGAAATTGTATTACCGGATTCAATTTTATTGTTTAAAATTAAATAAATGGTTATTCTGTAAGAAATTATAATTAATTGGTTTGGAATATCATTTAATAAAATACTTTTTTGTTTTCATACTAAGCTTAAGCTCTGTTATATTTTTGCGTTGCGTTTGTATCTGTAGCGGTTACCTATTTTATTTATATATATTGTATTTACACCGTAGATTTGTAGAGGTTTAGCTTTAATATTAATTAGACTCTGATAACCCCGTATGGAAAGTACGTCAATTTTCGCCGAGATCTCGAGTGTGCACGCGCCAAATATTTAAGTGTGTAGTGTGCAAACGTCCAAGAATGCACACTTCAAGTGTGCACACAATCTCCTTTTTATAACTGTTTTACCAAAATCTTAAAAAACATATTATTCTATCCTCAATCTTTCGTGTCCGTCAGCTAACACATCTATCTACATAACTAAAAATGTACGGAAAGTAAATGACCCGAGGTCCAGAGGTAGGTTTACAAGTTTATTGGAAATTATACGATGTTTATACTGCCAGCTCGCGAGCGTGTGTGAAATTACCCAAGTGTGCAAAAGACGCAGGGAAAAAAACCTCGAGTGTGCAGCTGCCGTACTTTCCATACTGGCTGATAACAATACCAGTAAAATAATGGATAAGCATAACCAGCTACATAGTTTTATAAATGGGGACGAGTTGTAGGGTACGTTAGCCTGTATGGAAAGTACGTCACTTTTCGCCGAGATCTCGAGTGTGCACGCATCAAATATTTAAGTGTGCAGTGTGCAAACGTCCAAAAGTGCACACTTCAAGTGTGCACAAAATCTTCTTTTTATTAAAATTTTATCTACATAACAAAAAACGTACTGACAGTAAATTACCCGAGGCCCAGAGGTAGGTTTACAGGTTTGTTGAAAAATATACGATGTTTATGCTGTCATTTCGCGAGCATGTGTTTAATTACCCAAGTGTGCAAAGACGTACGAAAAAAAACTCGAGTGTGCAGCTGCCGTACTTTCCATACTGGTACGTTAGTGCGTAGTTACCCGCCCTAGTTGCCACAATGTGGATTTCAAATCAGTTCTGTAAGCCTAGACATATCTGTGTTTGTTTATCTCTGGTGAAATGAGGTCTTTTATAGGCGATTTTGCAACCAAGGAGAAAATGTGATGTAAAGTATCTAAAACACACATACAATAGAAGATCATTGCGCGCTGAATTTAGAAGTTTTCCCGGTCGTTAATCGCATAGTGAATTTAGAAAGTCTTTCGTCGTTTATTCCGATTGCTTTGTCACTTGGAAGTTTGTTAACCATGTCGTCAGCGCCCAATTATCTCAGTACGACATATCCAAGTTTGATATTTGGTTTGTTAACTCATGGACCAATGGGATTCTGCTTGCAATTATAAAACACTTTTTTTATAAATTCTTATAAAATACTGTGGTTAAGGAGTCTGCTTACATATATATACATAATACATTATACAAAAATATATGTATTAGGGTAAAATCAAAATGTGTTTTACAAATGGTGGTGGTTAACATGTGATTGACTTTCTCTAGTTTTATCCAGACTTCTTAGTGATTTTTGTCCTGTGATAATGGCAGCAAATAACTTGAATGAGAAAGAATATAGAAGCGATCACGAGGTCGGTTTACTTGACAATGTAAACAGTTTTCGTGAAGAAATGATACTTTGTGATGTCACATTCAATGCGGAAGGTGGAGAAGTATCAGCTCACAGAAGTATTCTTGCCGCGTTTTCCGAATATTACAGAGCCATGTTCACATCCAAGTGCAAAGAAGGCTGTACCAGATGATGGTTGTCAAAAGTTGTTTGGAATTACAGCTCTGATACTTAACCTGATCATAAGCTTCATTTACACTGCAAAGATCACAATCAACAATGAAACGGTTTATCAACTGTACGAGGCGGCCGATATGTTGCAAATCAAATATGTGAAAGATTATTGTGTTGGCTTTCTTAAAGACACACTTGAAGTTGGGAACTGTTTAATCGTTCGTGCATTTGCACAAATGTACAATATTCCTGAGTTGGTGACACATTGTGACAATTTCTTCTTAGACAACTTTGAGTTGGTTTCAAATAGACTGGACTTCAAAGAATTGAATCCGGATGAAACTGAAGCTCTTATTAGAATGACAAAGACATCGGATTCTTCAAGTGAAGAGATGATTTTCAGAAGCATTATGAATTGGGTTAAACACGATCTTGAAAATCGACAACAATTCTTTGATCGCTTGTTTCAACTGATTGACATCAAGAAATTACCAACTTCCTTCCTTAAAATGATTAAAAAAACTGAGTGGACTTGGATGAGAAAATGTGAAACTTTCGTTGATGTGTGCATGTCTGAATTGATCAATCGTAATGAAAACCAACCAGTAGAGGGATCTAGAGCAGAAGAGATTCCATCCCAATTCCTGGTTGTGGGTGGTGGTGGTGATGCAAACAAACTTGTCAGTATTTACGATGTTGTTGGGAAACATTGGAGAAATATTGTGTCAACCTTGGAGGAAAGATTTGGTTCAACCAGTGTGAAGATAAAAAACCATGTTTATACCGCTGGTGGTGGTGGATGGTCTGCCACAGATTCTGTTGAGCGGTTGGACTTGGAGCAAATTAATGCTGGTTGGCACAAGGTGGCATCTATGAATGAGAAACGATGGTTAGCAGCATCTGCTGTGTTGAATGATCAAATGTTTACTGTGGGAGGTTCGAATAGTGATTATTTATCATCGGCCGAAGTTTACATCCCAATGTTGTATACATGGACTAATATTGCTCCAATGGAAACCCAACGACGTGATCATGCTCTTGTTTCATATGATGGACGTTTATATGCATTTGGTGGATATAATGGGAATGATTTAAATTCAATGGAAAGTTTTGATCCAAGAATGAGGAAATGGGAAAAGTTAACTTCTATGAAAGAGAACAGATTTGGACTGTGTGGTGTTGTTTGCAATGGTGAGATTTACGCCATTGGTGGTGAAGGACTCGATTCGGTCGAACGATACAATTTTCGAACCAATTCCTGGATGGAGACCAGCAGAATGAACTATGAGCGATATGGTGCTTCCGCTTGCGTTGTGAATGGGAAGATTTATGTCATTGGAGGTAATGGTGTATCCAGCACCTCAGTGGAGGTTTATGATCCAACAATCGATGAATGGAAGATTGAAACCAACATGGAGATACCAAGATGTTATTCATCAGTTGTAGCTTTGTAAGCGATATCTACAACCAATCCACCAAGATTACATTGCAAACGATTCAACTCTTTTGTTCACAATAACATTAAGTTAAACTTACAGGATTTGATATTTCCTGAACATAATTCTTGATTGGGACAAAATCACCATAAATGTTCTAGTAGACTTTACTCCAATGAAATGTTGTAGTATTGTATTTTTTCATATAATTCAGACTTATCTAATTATGTGCATTCCAATTTAAATATGTTACATGTTAACAACTATATACGCCGTACATCACACGGTACCCTGATGGCTTTATTTTACAATAATTTTTACCTATTTATGCTTTATATATATATATTACACTGTTATTTCCATTCAAATTGTGCTTTATATATATATATACACTGTAACTTCAGCCAAAATTATGCTTTTGTAACGCTATTATTATTATGGTCCTGTCAATTTCTTTATCGTCCCCTAACTCATTTGTATTACGTCATTTGGTATTCATTGAACCATATCGTTGCGTGGATTTCGGTCACCAAATTGAATTGTGAATACACTTTTGAAGATACACGGGAGATCGTTAAGAGGTAGTCGATTTGAAGTTGCTGCATTGGCGATCCTGCCAGGACACGACTATTGAAATGGACCAACAGACACGTTTAATGGCAGTCGAATTATCAGCGCGCACCTTGAAAATAGAGAACACGAAGTTGAAAAACGAGGTGACTGATCTTCGCAGTTCGGTGACAGATTTACGAAGTCACCGGAGAGTCTTGGAAGAACGAGTTGGTAAAAGTGATTGTGTTTCATCCCCAAGCGATTCGATGACGTGGCAATGAGGAAAGAACTATCAACAGGTGTCTATAAAGGTCGTACGATCTGGACTCAGTACAAACTGCATTTTGAAAATATTGCAAGGCTTGGGACACTCAAGAAAATTCAGTTAGCAGCCCATTTGACCGATAAGGCAGTGGAAATTCAACAGACACTCTCTGGAGAAAACCGTTGGCAATATTCGCACCTTGTAAACAGTTTGGATCGACAGTTAGAGGCACCTCTAGAGCGCGAAGCTTATTTCACGCCGCCATGAAGATGCCCCGGGAGACGTACGCTCAATTTTCAATGCGCATACGTCGTCTAATCAAGGACGGCCACCCAAAGTTACCTGCGCAATGTACTGAAGGCTACCTGGTAGAACAATTTGTTGCCGGAGTCGGTGATATTTCAATTCGGAGAAATCTGACGGTAAATTTGCCCAGTACGCTGATGGAAGCTGTGGATTCTGCGGAACGTATTATTGCGTACGATGCAGCTCCTAGATTACGCAATGATTCTATGTTATCTGAAAGGCAATGCGGTCATGAAGATGAGTATAAAACGCCCGTATGCGTTGTATGTGGTGAACGCGGACATTGGAAACGAGAGTGCCCGCACAACCGGAGCTCAGTGCCAGCAGCCCAAACCCGACATGCACATTTAAACTGACGATAACTGGCGTGGAGGCCAACGCGCCAGTGGTTCCAGCGACGGCCACGACACACCAAGTTTTAGTTACATGTTTTGTTTCTGACTGGAAACTAATGGTATGTTTTTTTGTTGATAGTGGTTCGTACTGCACCATCCTTGTATTTGTTCAATCAATTAAATAAACCGTATTTCTAACAACCTGATTTTAGTATACTGAGCACGGCAAATGGTGGGGTGATACGTACCTACGGGAGAGTTCAGCTCACGCTGGATTTTGGGGTCATCCAACGCGAAAGAGCTGTTCTAATTGCAGACATCGGAACACCAAAAGCAATTTAGGGTTCGATTTGTTGAGAGAGGAAGCTAGTGTTCTGCACTTCAGCTCCTTAACCATCTCCTTAACCCGTGCTATCTTACCCTCTTCCAGGAAAGAGGTTTGTATTAGATACCGACGCGAGTGGCACGGGTCTTGGAGGTGTTTTGTCACAAGTAAAGGCAGAGAGCAGGTGGTGGCTTATGCAAGTCGCACCTTATCCGCTACCGAAAGGCATTATTGCGCCACCTATCGTGAATTACTAGCGGTAGTTCATTGTCCGGCCCGTTGGTCTAGCGGCTAAGTGCGTCGCCTTTCAATCGAAGGGTTGAAGATTCGAAACTGGTCGCTAGCTAGTAGGTTGTGTCCTTGGGCAAGGCACTTAACAGACATTGCCTGAACCCAGTGGATTAATGGTTTGTGCTAAATTGAAGGAACGTTTGTATCATATACAACACACTGCAATAGCTCCGGTAACCCAACGGTGGGCGCGAGGTGATCTGACGATTGCCCGTGTGATAACCCCCTTGGTTTTCCCATTCACGGGGATAAACACGAATATCCTATCCTATCCTGGAGAATACGTAACACGTGGGGAATGGGTGGTGCTACAGACGATTCGATGTGGGCAGTACGATCTCTTATATTATTATCTTTATTAAACGGCAAATACAGTAGTAGCTAATTTATTAACCTCTGACGTGTTTGTAAAAACGGACTTAACCATAGAGAAAATGACTTCGGGGCATTAAACACGCGTTAAAATTACGAGCATGCCATTTACAAAAGCTAGGCTGTGCTTGCCCTGGAAACGTATGTCAGAGACACATTTATACGTAGGAACTCTGACGAGACGACAATTTTTCGTGTATCTTTAAAACCAAAATACTGCAAGAAATTCCTGCCAATTACAGAATGCAGTACATTACTAATACGAAAACTCCAACGAAATTTACCTACGCCCATAAAAGTTATAAAAACATTTTCTTTACCAGACACTTTGATATTAGTGTCATTCAACGTAGATGAACAATTTCTGGAATTAAATAATGACTTAACATTATCCAATGGAAGTAGAACTGAACATTCCTCACTTTCATCCACCAAATAGCGCGTACCAGATCCCTGAGGAGCGGATTTCGACACTCGTTTTAAACACGGTCTACTAAAGCGTTCACGCTTACGATTATTAAACTTCCCGGACAGACTTTGGTGGCAACTTCTTTCTCTTGATATTATATATTTCCGTCGGCGTCTTGGTGTAATCGGGCAATTTCCTTTAACAAATGATAGAGCTTCTTTGCTTGTTGTTAGACCGAAGATGCTTCAGGCGGTTTCTTCCCAAAAAGGTTTTGTTATGCCTCAATTTCCATAAAGCGGTGTCTTCTCTAAATCAAGCTTGGGTCACACACTTTTCTCAGTAGGTTGCGCGTTTAAATCACGTCGGGCTCAAGAAGATAGCACCACTTGCTTTTATAAAACAGAATTATTGCAAAAGGAGGCCGTAAATAGCAAGCATGGTGTTATGTGGAAAATTAGTTGATTTCTAATTGTGGCGTTAAATCAATTAATCATTCTTGGAAACAATTTGTGACGCAACGTTATTTTGATCCTTTCTCTAAGCACCCTATCCTAGCCTCCTACCCCCGAAACCTCCCTTTCTGCAATAATTATTTGATGATTTTCGTTTTCTTATTTTTTTTTCAATTGTTGTGATGAAAGCTGTGGTGGAGCGAACAAAATAAAAACTTAATTAAATAAGTTCTTAAAAGTTCGCAGGCTGCTATTTTAACCACCCGATAATATATTCGCCATGAAGCGGTGTGAAATAGCGTAGGGACTTTCCCTTCAGTGATCCACTACAGACTAAAGCCATAGAGGTGGAAAAAAGGTTTGGAAAATACTTTAGCATATTGTTCAATTAGTTAACGTATGCGTACGTGCAACACTAAATGAAGGGAAAGAGGTAGCTGCTCACCATGTCCATAAGTATGTCAAATAATTCATAACCTATCACTTATCTAAACCTGCCTAACCCTAACTGTGAACCTAGAACAAAGTGTAAATCTTTTATTTCAGTATGCAGTTTTCCTTTTCCCTCTTTTTAGTTTTTCCTTTGAGCATCAACAGTAGAGAAGAATTCAGAATAATAGAATTAACTGCTATGTATCCTTTATGTATAAAATGACTGTATTTAAGTAGTATTCTTAATATTTAATATAAAATGAATAATTATAAGAATACAAATAGGTTATTAGAATTGTATTGGTTGCAAATATTAATACTGCAGTATGTACCATACCTATGTTTAGTATAAATACATAATTACTACTTATAGGATGAGATATTTATGTTTTTACCATGAATGAAAAACCAATGGGGATTACGCGGGCAATTGTCAGATCATCTCGCGCTCATCGTCGGGTTAACGGATCTATTTAAGTGTGTTGTATATGATAGACACGTTTCTTCAATTTAGTAGTTAACCCATTAATCCGCTGAGTTTATGCAATGTCTGTTAAGTGATTGTGGTAATATTAAATAAATGACCGGGCACAATTACAATGAAAGAATAAACAATTATATGCCATGGATTTGTGCAGATATTGTGGTAAATAACAATTACTAACCATATTTAAATGAATATAAGTTGTTCGAAGGGAAAAGTATGGAATATGCAGATTACATTAGCAATGCACAGTGGGGAAGATAACTACACAATATACCACATACTGAACCTACATGTATGATCAATTGTACTTTGTTTGTTTAATAAGGAATAGGAGGCATGGTATATTTGTACAACTGACTTAACAATTGATATGTTCTCTTGTTTAAAAACATTTCATTTCTTTAAAAACTTTAATATTTTAAACCATTCATGCTACACTTGTTGGATTAATGGGGGGATTAATCTTGTGAACGGAGTCAGGAATTCATTGATAAATTTTCGAAGAAATTATTCAAAGTTGGATGATACAGAAGTTACAACCCAAAATAGAATTGACCTAACTCAATCCAACCCCCCATCGACCCCTCAAGTACCCCCCACCCCGCTCACAAATGACCCGGCATCCAGACCAGTTAGTTTCAGTGTTTTGAAGTCGGAAATTGGATCAAACCCCGGGTTGTCGATACGTCCGAGAGGTTACGCTGAACGAGACGCAATTTGCATCAACATGCCGGCGTATGTGCAGAGGAACTGTGTGAAACATCGCATCAAATACCCCACTCCCCGTCCCCGTGCCTACTCACCAACCTGGAGTGGGGCGCGTTGGTGCCAGGGTTGTGCGCCGCCATGAACAGCTTCGGGCCGCCCGTGCAACACTTCTACGGCCCAAAAGGCACGTTCCAGCTTCTGCAAAGCGTTGTCCCAAACTTGTTCTCCGGTCGGAAATCGGCGAAGATCCTTCAACAACTGAGAGTCACCGAATCCCATGATAATGTTGTCATCTCAGAGGAAAATGGATTCCAGATTAAAATGGTGAAAGTGAAACCGGAATTGTTCCTTCAATCAGACTTGGTTGCATACATCATACTCACACCTCTGTACAAGCCTCTGTTCTGCTTCCACAAATGCAAAGATCATGGAATTACATTTCAACGGAGAAAACTTGAATTAAAAGAAGACTTTGTGGCTTTTAAAGCTTTTAAAAGCGAACTGATCAAAGGAAACGTCGCGATTAATCCAGAAACTGGGGAAACAATCAACCCAGAAGATTTAAAATACGAAGGACCTGGTTTCCAGGAGGTTTATGGGGTGGTTGAATGTCCTTCCCTTGACTATCTACCTGTGTTGGTCGAAAACTCTGAATTCTCAAACTATTTCGCCGCCAATGAATCTAAAATGAATGAAATTGCACATATCACTCCACAAGATGTGTTTGATTCTGGAAGTTACCAATCCTGGATTCAAAAATTTGGTGACAACTGTCGCCATGTAGTTGCAAATGAGAGTTACAACCTCAAATCTGCAATAACGTTGCCGGATACTGTGCGGGAAGCTCAGAACTGTGTCAGTGATCAATTCTTCCCATTCTACCAAGGACATCCCTATTCATGCCTGGAACAAGCAAAGCAATTGTTCAAACAGGATGATTTCAATGAACATTCGTTCAAAAATCCGCTGATGAATTCTGAGTTGATGAAAGTGAAGAAGGTTCTTGATGTGATACCACATTGCCCATTCCAATACTTCCCATCGCGATTGTTTGAAGTACGTGGAGTTGAATTCATTGAGTGACTTTCCAAGGCTGGTTGTGTTGGGCAGTGGTTCCAACATGTGCCACAAACACCGGGCCCACCCTGCATATCTGCTCAGGTTGAACCAGAACACTTCGTTATTAATAGACTGTGGGGACGGTACCTTTACTCAACTTTATAACCACTTTGGACCTAAGTATTACAGGGAAGTGTTGGAAAGTATCAAAGTAATCACGATATCACATCGACACACAGATCACTGTATCGGTCTCGTGCATTTCTTGAAGCAAATGGTGAAATTGAAACGAGGTCGGATGGATGGAAAGGTATCAGTGTTCCTTCCCGGAATGTTGCGTCGGTTTATGCTCGAATACGCAGGGAAATATGAGAGATATCTACTGAACGATGTATATTTCCATGCGATCGAGCGATATAATGAGGGGCAGGATATTCAACGGATATTTAAAGGCAAATTAAAGACTGATGAGTTCAAGTTTATCAATGTGGTCCATGGGGTGAAGACATATGCGTTGTCACTTGTTTATAACGGCTTCAAGTTGGTCTACGCGACAGACACAGCCCCCAATGGTGTCGGAGTTGATCCAGGGAGGCAAGAACGCTGATCTGTTGCTCCATGATTCAAGTTACGTGGATGATACGCATCTCGCTGATCTGAACCTCCACTTACCACCATGCAAGGAGCAGTGGACACAGCTGATGCAATGAACGCTAAAGCTCTTATGCTCATCCACTTTGCGGGGAAAACCCCTGTTGTCCCATTCACCCACCGACCCCCGTTCACGTACAAAGGACCCATCATAGCAGCGTACGATCACATGGAGCTCCCACTTAATAGTGAGGAAGGCATCGTTAAGTTCGCAGCCCTCCACCAAGATATGCTCCACATACACCAAGGCTCATTGGAAAGGACTCACTGGAGAAAAACAATGATGTTGGGACATAACTCGGATTCGGAATTAAAATCAGATGCCTCATGTGTATAGCCCCCTCACACATGTGGTCTAAAGTTGATATGATAAATCACTCCTAACCATAGGCGTAAACTTGTTGTTTTGCCAGGGGTGCAAAATTACCCCAACATAGTAAAATACGAATGTTGCTATGGATAAATTTTAATTATTTGTCTAAATTGCCATGCTTAGATCATTTTTACACCAGGGATACCATGGTATAATGCATTATGTTTGTTTATGTCATGATTGGCATTGTGATGTTATATCAGACTGCCAGAGTCCTAATTGTCATAACAATGGTGTCTATCATGACATAAACAAACCTGAATTGTAACTTCCCAGTTTAAAAAATACGACAATTTTAATTTAAATCAAACATAAAGATCCAATATAAACACCAAATAATAGCTAGGAACATCATGTGTACTGCTGTGTATCTCCAGCAACCCATGGTATCCAATCGCACCTCATTAATTCCTCCCACTGTCCCCCCTTAATCATCGTTTGCCACCAATGTTCCCAACTTTTTATCCCATTTCTCCAGCCACCACAGTTAGTAATGGATGGTTCAGATTATGATAGTTTTGATGATGAAGGACTGGGAAGGACAACAAAGACACCAGGTACCAAACCTCCCATGTTATGCGGGGCAGATATTAGAACTCGCTTTGCCCACTTCTTCTAGGGTCAATTATGTAAAAGTTGGTGTGATCCCCAACCCCCCTGTAGTGGTGGGGGAAGTCCATCTTCAGCCCCGTCACTCGATCTGCATGTCACTACAACCACCTCCAATTGTCATAACAATGGCGTCTATTATGACATAAACAAACAACCCCCTCCCCCCCTACTGGAAGTTCGTATGATGCGCCGGATATATCTGGCGTGGAGCACAAACTACTTTTAGGGTATTGGCGCAGAAAACTCCAAAAAATGGGTATTGGCGCAGAAAAGTCCAAAAAATTCAAAGTTTTAATTCAAAACTTCGTTTGTGGTGACGCAAATTGGTATTGCTTAGGGCTGTGCATCGGTTAACGGTTAACCGGTTAACCGTCGGGACGTCAGTTAACCGTTAATAAAATCGGTAAACGGTTAACCGATTAGAGCTCGGCGTAATTACGAAATTACGGACGTCGGAATTACGTTACGTAAGTAGGGATGTGCGAAGTTAACGTGGACGTG
>CH000138.1:218826-230297 GCA_000149265.1 Ciona savignyi | reverse complement strand
CAACTACTTAAGTTCAAGCACGTTTAAGCGAGTGGCATGAATTTATTGCAGGATCAAAATATATAATATGTATAAACAATTAAAAAAATGACAATAAACACCGTAAGTAATAATAAATCACTAGGTCGATTGGTGGGATAACCCTATTTACGCGAATGACCAGATTTCGAACAAGCAAGCAGCTGAGTGCATGCGAAAGAAAATCTGCAAAGGTCTGCAAACCATACTGATGGTGGTCCACACACTATGGCTAAAGTATTGGTATTGGTAGGTATATACAACGAAAACCGTGCCTTCCAAAGACCAGAACAGCCACAGACAAGCGTTGGAAATCAGTAGAAACATCACAACATCTCGAAGAAGCAGCCGAATTCGGGTCGGGTGAGAAATTTTGGTTTCCGCCACGATCCGAATCGACTTTGGAAGGTTTTTTGAAGCTAAAGTCGCAAGTGTTTCGGTACCGTAGGCCTCTGAATTAGCCCTTCGCCGCGACGTAATAATAGTTTCTGTGTCGTCATTTGTGGGTGAAGCATTTCCTTTTTTTGGTACAACTTCGGGTGTTTTGGTGAGCATTTCTTTTGTTGTTAACTTATCTGTCTCCGGTTCCTTTTTATCTCCGTTTTGGGGGTCATTTCTCATCGGTTCTACCACCGCCACGGTAGGTTGATTTGTTTCCGTCTCTTCGATTGTCGAATTCGTTTCTTCTACTAACTCGTTTGCTTCCCCTTTCAACTGTACTGCCCGGTTAAAGTGCTGGGATCTATCCGCCTCTGCATTGCTGTATACCATCGCCATGTTAGCTGCAAATGTCGTCGCCGTGTACCGGTTCTCGTCGGGGGGCGTTGTGGACTGAAATTTCGAGGCGGAATCGTCGAAAATATCGGAATCGGAGTTATAATCTTCCTCGTCAAGCTCGGACAAAGGGCCCAGAGCACTTGGATAACTCATACTGCAAGAAAAAAATGTGATAAGAGTCTGTGCTTAAAGAAAGAATAAATGGGGTGGTCTATGGTTATTTCACTGATATGGGTGAAGCTTTTTAACTATAGTTTAGAACGTGTCATTATTTGGCTTAGGACGACGCCTGGTGAGTGTTTTTGAAGAAACGCATTATAATGGATATTCTATGAGGTTAAAGTGTTCTTAATGTTTTCTACCAAATTAAAGAAACGTATGAATCTTACACAAACACTACAATAGCTTCGGAAACCATTGGTGGGGGCGAAGTGATCTAACGATTGCCCGTGTGTTAATGCGCTTTGCGCTTAACCGCATTCGCAGGGATAAACATAAGTTTTCTTTCATATCCTATATGGCAGGGAACACACCTTCTGTGAACAGCTTCCGCTGTCTCTTTGCTCTCTGGTTCTGTCATCGGCTCTCGTTTCAAACCATATAGCACGAAGATAGCCTGGAGGATTGCGTTTTTGTGTTAATATACTATGCGTAGTTATAGAACATCTACTTTTTTCCCATAGTGGGACGCAGGGATTACTGAAATTTGGCATTTTTTAGTAGGGGTTGGACAGAATGTTTCATTTTGTCACCGTGGATGGGAAAACGCATAGTACGTTATAACACGGGCAATCGCCAGTTGGGTAACCGAATCTATTGCAGTGTGTGGTATATACATGTTTAAAACTTTCCTTTAGTTTAAACGCTTTTCCGGATTAAGTCCTGTATTTGGTATTAATGGTATAGTCTTTTTAATAACCCACGTTATATGGAGCGGGTACTGGTCGATTTATATTGCTCAAGCAGTTACGCGTTTTAGACCAAACTTGATTTTTTAACTTGATAATTAACAATTCACCATATATTCGTATGAAATAGTGGGTTGTTTACCTGTCCTACACACTGCAAAGAATCAGATATCGGGTATCCCAGGGCTAATAACCACCCTTGAATCTTGTTGTCTTCCCCTGCGATTATTGCGAGCACACTGAAAGTGCTGCAAAGGATTGGCCCACCGAGACAGACCAGAAGGAGAGCAGCGTCTAGGTCCTCCCCTTCTTCTTTCTGCTGGTGCGACGTCTTCCGGAATAGTAGAAAGCCCCACACGCAAGCAATCAACATCAGCGTTTCAACTGCGATCTAAGATAGGACATTCATTATTTTTTCTTCGGAACTGTGACGACGTTATTACCTAAACCCAGTGGTTTAATAGATAAAACAAATACTGTTCCAACCGTGAACATTCTAATAGCCTTGGTAGCCCGATGGTGTGCACGATACAAATAAGTACATAAGATTGGATAGAGTGTCCATGTTTATCTTGTAAACCAGAAAACGCAAGGGGCCTTAACAAATGAGTAATCGTCAGATCTCGCCCACTGTGAAGTTAAAGGATCTAATACAGTCGCTGGTATGTCATTCCTCTGAGTTCAGTGCCCTCCTCAAGAAAACTAGAGACGAGCTAGCGACTGTTTTGCAATTACAATCGTCCGGCTGAAAGGCAGCGCACAAACCCACCAAACTAATCAATCGGAGAGAAAATAAAGTGATAAGTGCTTTAACATATAGTGATTTCATTAGTTAGGTAATGATATCTGTTTATTAATATTTTCAATAGGGACTTCCGAAATATATTTTAAAAACATACCACAAATATGTTGTAGATCGTAAGGAATTTCGTCTCCGTATAGTATGATCGTTCATCGAGCGGTAGGCCAGAGGACATGGTAGCAAGCAAAATCATCACCACTACTGCGGTGAATAGCACCGCACATCCAGCAATGACGCCTGCAAAGAGCAGACATATATTATTCAAACAGGTCTTGTTTTTTTATGTCGTCCACCTACAGCGTTTATCGCTTTTTACTAAAAGGTTTCATGGAGTGAAAAGAAAAAAAGGGTCTCTTGCACTTATGACGCGATACTACCCACAAACTTTAAAAAACTAGACAATGTCAATGAAGTACAGGTGTATTATAAAAAAATAGCTCCTCATCTATTTGCTCTTTTAACGGCATTATTAAGTTTTTCATACATCTTAGAAAAAATCAATGATGTTGCCAGGCGCTGCAAACTACCCAATATTGCACTAACCGTTGTCACATCAGGTACACTTGTGACGAAACAAACGTATTCTAGTATTGTTTTTAATATTATTTGCAACAATATTATTTGTTATTAATTGGTATGAGTGGTGTAAAAAAAGTTGTATATTTTTGCCAGTAAATTTACTTTAATATGACAAAAAATGCAGTATCCATGTAGACACACCTACATAATGTCCGTATAGACTTTATGTTACTTGACCTACATTCTACCGGTGTTATTTTAGCAATGTTTGGCAAAAAAAGATGTGCAGTGCTGTAATCAACAGAGAGAGCTTGTTTTCGGCTTTAGGTGTGCCTTTCAAGCGACCTTTTCGAGAATTAATAAATAAAAAAACATCGTAAAAAACCCATTACTAACATTACGAGGAAACGTGCGGTGTCATTGCGTGCAGTATGCATTTGCTTTCTAATGTCATAAAAACCATTAAGTATTGTCATTGTTTGAATTATTACTGACAAGCACTCTACTTAAAGGGTAAACAAACAAAGCATTAACTTTACAAGCGGTTAAATATTGGTCAAATACCTCGGTAGGACCTGTAAAACTTATAGCTCGGCTTGACAATGTGTTGACAGGTCGGCGGATCCTTGCCAACATTTTTCCACGTCACGTAAAGCAGGCAGCTGGCGACGAGGCTAAACTCTATGACGAACGGAAACAGAAACGCTTCCGCAACAGATATTGCCGAGCAGAACTGCTGGTCACAAGTGCAATTTCCGGAAAACAGTAAATCTGTGTCATACATCGCAATCAATACTGTGGAAAATGTGTCGCGGCGGAAAATATCACTAATGGATATAAGCACTTAAAAATATCACAATTCTTATGTGGAATATCACTTTAGGAAAGATCACTAGTGTCATGAGAAATAAACTTTAAAATTCAGCTAAAAAAACAAACAAAATAAAAATAATTATCAAAACAAGAAGTATTACTGTGAGATTTACACAAAATTGTACAAAATGTCAGAAATAGAGAATATTACAATGCCAATTATAAAAATCCCAAATTAAAATATCACTGTACGAAATGTCACGGAAGACATACATCCATATATTCCATATATTGCAACAAAGGAAATTGAAAACTCACCAATTCCATGGGACGACGAGAAGGTACTGAGAGCTGTAAAATATATCAAAATTAACAAAAACTTTGGTGTCTTTAAAACTTTGGTGGTAACGGTAAAATATTAAGAATAATAATGTATTTTGAATTTTTTACACAATAGCCTGTAAAAAGACCTATAGATTGCTGTTAATTCAGAATAATAATTAAATTTAATCTGGTTACCGCATGTATCTTTCTTACAACTTTACATTGTGAGTATCGGATTAGTTTGGGTATTGTATTTACATTTTACGACTAAAATAGACATTTGGTATTGAAGGTACGGGTGTGTCGGTAAACGATAGACCCTAGTTGGATTTTAAAATGTTTATTTTGATTAATCTATTTTCAGCAACTTTCGATACGTGTCTTTTTGAAGAAAACTATCGGGTGCGAAGTGGCCATGAACAAAAAAACAATATTTTCTTTCAATAATATTTCCCAGGGATTACTTGGCCAAAAACAGAAACCCCAAACGGAACAAAACACGTTTTAAGGCAGGAATTTTAAAAAATAGCAACACCCTTTTACTTACCCAGCGGATTGTTGGGTTCCACCAAACTGAATGAACGTCTTAATCGTACACAACACACTGCAATAGCTCCGGCAACCCGACGGTGGGCGTGAGGTGGTTGCTCTTGTGTTAACCCATTTGGTTTTTCCATTCACGGGCATAAATATGAATATCCTATCCTCTTATCATATCCTTACTGTGAGGCGATCGGGCTCGCAGTCCGCTGTAAGGTTGGAAATCCGGCACAGAGGAGATAAGATGCCCGTTAACGGCGTGTGGTACCGCCTCGGTGCTGGTGGGATGCGTCGAATCGCTTTCAACCAACGCCCCGGCGGTTTCGTCGACGATTGTGGCAATCCATATTGAGAGGTTCGTCGCTATCACATGCATGACCCCGAACCTGTGGGATCAGGTGTCGTTTTACTTTTAGGCGGGGTTTGTTCAAACAAAATATATACACGATCACTATATAATTTGTCCTATATGTTATACACTTCAAAGTGACCTAATCGAAACAATAATTCACGAAATAGGATAGGATATTCATGTTGATCCACGTGAATGGGAAAACCTTGGGGGTTATTGTAACACGCACGGGGGCTCGTTTATTTTGTTATGTTTTGACACATTTTTATATATGTTTTATACACCTTTTATACACTTCTAACAACACCCTTTTATACAATTTAAATACACTGTTTTACGCCTTTGGTTTGTCCCCTTTTATTTTACACGAGTTTACACCCTTTGCACCTTTTAATCATTTTTATCTTGCTGGCCTAATTTTACACGCACGTTTTTATCTCTCGGGGTATTCGAGTAATCAACGCTAGGTGCTGTGCTAATTAACGTGATGTCTTTGAATTTATGCTTCTAAAAATCAGTTCTCTCTTTACTTTCAAACTGTACGGACTTGTTTTTAATAGCTGATCGTTTTTATTAGTTTATGAGTATTTTTATAAAGCAAAAACGTTGCAAGCCCTTGTAATTGGTCTCACGGTAGGCCGTTAAGACAGCGTCCTGCGAAACCATAGGAATTCTGTAACAAATTGGCGATCCTGCCAGGACGCTGTTACCGCAACATCTATACTAGGGCTTGCAGCAGAGAGAGAACTCCCCCGATTCTATTTGAATAAGTTTTTTAGATCTTTTAAATGGCTTTTAATTTTTTAATGTCGCCGCCTGTTTATACGCCCGGACAAAATATCGGCGATTTTATTGAAATATTTTCTTCGTACTGCGATGGCATAAACGCCAATGAAGGTGTCCGGCGCCATATGTTCCTAACGTCTATAGATGCTGATTTGCGATGGCAGATTCGAGAAAACGATAACTCTATTTTCGAATTATCGTTATCAACCATATTACAACGAGCCAGGAAATGCAAAAAAGACAACACGCATTCAGAAAGACACCGCAATAACCTGTTTTCCAGACAACAGGGTATGGACGAGAGAACGAAAGATTTCGTATACGCGGTTAAATCAATGGGTGATTTGGCGTACACAGAGTCGAATGAAACTAAAGACGAGGTAATGTACCTCGTATTAGTCAATGGACTCAATGATAGGCAGCTAGCCGGAAGAATACCTGCCAGTATAAACTATAGGCGAGAATTTTGGGCTGCCTCGGAAGTGGTACTCCGCGAAGACGAACAAGTACCAGCCGTCCAAGTAATGCCAGTGCAATTGGCTAATACGTCACAACGTGATGACGAACGTTTTAAAACTATTATGGACAAAATGGAAACATTGCGTAACGACATCGATTGCGTAAAAGATCAAATGAAATGGCGAGAAACCAGTAACGAATATGACTGGAACCACCACCAATCATTTGAAGTACAAAGAGGAGAATATCACCCACCTGGTTGGAGGAACCGTACGTGCTTTGCATGCGGCGCTATGGGCCATATACGTTCACATTGTAGACGTATCAAAACTATAGGCCATGACAGAGGTGCGGCCAACTCTCCAAACTTCCGCAGAAAAGGAAAATCGAGCGAAGGACAGTATTTCTTGCCCACATCCCAAATCAATCATCAGTTACTCCGAAGGCCGAGAAAAACGCACAAAAATGCATATGCGAAAAGCTGGTCAGATTACAGAGTAAACCAGCACTGCCCATTTAAGAAAAATCGGATTAAAGACTCGCGGGAAAATCCGGATCGTTTAAGAAATTTGCAATATGAAGAAAGCGTCGAGCGCACATCAAAAGACCAGCGGCAGTCAAAGCAAAGCCAAAGAGAGTTGGCTGTGTTGTTCGATCGGCTCAATCAAGGAGTAAATTCGGCTTACCAAAAAGCAGAAGAGTTGGTGCGGGAAACTCTTCGTGAACAACGGACAATGTTGGAAAGGGAAATCGCTTGGGATAGAGTGAACAAGCTGAATAGCATGCAACCAGAGGACGACCACAACATAAATGTGGTTACCCAAAGATATTCACCAGTACGGATAGTACCAACGACCACAGCACCGATGATGCCGACGGAGGAATCGCCACGAGCAGACCCAATCGAAATAGAAGGGATGAACGAGCTAAACCCCGATGTGGCAGTCGGAAATACTTACCGAGGACGTCTCAGAAGCACGACGAGACGCCCAACTTATTACCCCGATGAAGAGAGAGCACTGGGCCCCGTTACCCCCCTCGAGAACACTCAAAACTAACAAGAGACGCGAAACACCCACAGGAGTGGGTCAGAATTTGGTCGGGGGAGTGTAACGCGCACGGGGGCTCGTTTATTTTGTTATGTTTTGACACATTTTTATATATGTTTTATACACCTTTTATACACTTCTAACAACACCCTTTTATACAATTTAAATACACTGTTTTACGCCTTTGGTTTGTCCCCTTTTATTTTACACGAGTTTACACCCTTTGCACCTTTTAATCATTTTTATCTTGCTGGCCTAATTTTACACGCACGTTTTTATCTCTCGGGGTATTCGAGTAATCAACGCTAGGTGCTGTGCTAATTAACGTGATGTCTTTGAATTTATGCTTCTAAAAATCAGTTCTCTCTTTACTTTCAAACTGTACGGACTTGTTTTTAATAGCTGATCGTTTTTATTAGTTTTATATTTGTTTCGTAACTATGAGTATTTTTATAAAGCGAAAACGTTGCAAGCCCTTGTAATTGGTCTCACGGTAGGCCGTTAAGACAGCGTCCTGCGAAACCATAGGAATTCTGTAACATTATCACACGGGCAATCGTCAGATCAACTTGTTCACATTAAATTGACAACTTTTTCACTCCTAATAATCCAATATTTTACCCAATAGACCCGTTTAGTTCTCGAGTGCTTTAAACAGCACAGCCTAACAAAGAAACACTCACTTCTGTTAAGGATTAAAATGAAGCACTTTCTGCGACACACACAAAGCCAGGGGATATTTGTGAATCATCAAAATACACATTTGTGACTAAAATAACACAATTTACTGTGTTGCGTCAGGTGCTTAACAGTCGTCACTTCCAAGAATAAAAAACGCAGAATCGATTCAAGAATAAAAAATCAAATAAGACGAAGTAAAAGATATCTTTACGGTCGATGTTAAGTCTTAATGGTAGTATTCGTACAAATAAAAATAATCGCCGAATTATAAACAACCGCTAATGAGGTAGCGTTAACCTTACGTCCACACGACCGATATACATTTATAGAAATAAATACAAAAACGGTCTTCACGATCCATTTTTTTATTGGTGGGGGGGGGTTAGGTTTGAACTCATAGAGAGATGGTTCCCAAGACCGTTTTTGTTTATAATTCTGTAGGCCTATATGTATTGGTCGCGTTAACCATTGGGCCACACGACCGTACTTTCACGAGCCAATTATGGACTAAAGGACCCGGTTTAAATGCAACAGCCATTGAGTGTGTCATTTGGGTATAGTTTTGAAACAATAGTTTTAGCAAATAAACAGGAACAGGAAAGGAAGGCAAAACTAACACTCGTAATTAGGGTCTATTTGTTTTTAAAATAAGCACATTATTTATGAATCTGCTGCTGGGCGTTCTTTCACACATTTTGTTCCGCTTTTTTACAGGATTAAATAGCAAATCAATAATCCTCGCAACACCTTATTTGTATACCAACGTTACCCAATAAACTGGTAGAATAACAGAGGTGTGCAAATAAACTATTATACTACTTAGGTCGTATTCACATTGTTTATAGTCTCGGATGTTTCAATATATAGCCAATATCCTAGACCAATACACCCCAGTAAATATAAACCCATTTTACAACGCCGTAAAATATCAAGCCATATTTATTACTGCAGGCTTGGCATGCGATCTCTGTTTGTTGAGCGTTTAGCGCTTTTTTAAGTATATTTGTAAGTATAAGGGTTTTTTAAGTATATTTGTTTTAAATATTTAAAGTTATTTTGTTAATATAATCGATTCAATTATTACAGGTTTTAATTTCTAAAAACGTCGTGGACTGATTTTGATAATAAGTCAATTATGAAAAATGAGTTAAAACGAGAACATGTGATATTTTATAATTTGTTTAGGTCGGCTGTGCTAACTATTATATTTGATTTAATGCGTCAAAACATTTCCTCATATTTTAAAAACAAAATTCCTGCCAATTGCATTATTTTGTATATGCAAATTTAAATACCATATTATTCGAGAGAAAAAGTAATACAGTCAAGTCTCGTTACTATGTCACCCATCTGCCCGAGGTGAAGTGGCATAGTAACGAGGGTTTTAGACGGCTATAAGTTATGCTATACTGAAAAAGTGATATATTAGCTAGATTTGACTGCATGCAATTTTAACACTATAGTATTCGGATGCAAAAATAATACATGAAAACTAAGCTAATTTGAAATAAATTGATCACCATATAGCTTACCTTGATAACGAGGTGAAGTCTTGAATGAAAACTTTGGAATAGTGGAAGAGAAAACTGACTTGGCAAACGATAAAGAGGCCGTGGATCACCGGTGTTGTCGCGTATACTGCCTTGTCTTCGCATTTGGAGCCGTCGATGCCTAGAAAAGCGATGAATTCCAACCCGTCTTTGATGATAATAGCGAGTCCGAATAGTGCCACCACTCCTGTGAATGGAGTCAGTGTTAAGACAGCAAATATCCGCCCACTATTGTACGGTTTCTACAGTCTATTGTCATCAACAAAACTGCAGAGTTCAACACAAGCTTGATTAGTTTTAGCGCGTAGAAACGGCAGCCGAACGCTGCCGAGATCGAAACCAGTTAGTCGATTATTTCTTGGGGAAAACTAGAGCGAACCTTACATAAATGCAATGGTTAAAAAAATGGAACACCAACAATACCATTTTTACAAAAAATACACAACACATTGCAATAGCTCCGGTATCCGGACGGTGTGCGTGAGCTAATCTGACGATTACCTTAGTGATAGGTCATAAAAGTTTGACATGTCGAACAGAAACCAACCCAGTTTTATATATAAAACACACTGCAAACACTTATAACGATAGGTTGGATGCAATGTAACATGAAATTTATAATGTAGTACCGCCTTTGCAATTTTTCGTTCGGAGAATTTTTTTTACCAAACCAAGTTTTGAATCCATGTTGGGCTCGTTACTCGGACCGTTTTTTGTATGAGTCGGTATATGTATCGGTCCCCCTAACCATTTGGCTACACGACCGTACTCCATTCGCAGAATTAACAAGTATTTCACCCATGTACGGTCGTGTGGCCGAATGGTTAAGGCGACCAATACATGTAATTACTTTTACATACAAAAACGGCCATTGTAACCAGCCCATCGTGGGTTCGAAACTTGGCTCGGTTAAAAAAAGTATTTCAACCATCCCACTTCACAACGATTGAAACGTTTTCTGCATTTACCTTTGAGCCAACGGTTGTTGACGTGGTGACTTTTGGCGATGCGGAGTTCTTCCTTCCTGGTGTAGCAGTGGGTAGCAAGCGGTTGGTACGTGAGCATTACAACCGCAGCTATCGAGTACAGAGTAAGGTAGTAGTAGTCGATGATGGCTGGAGTTATCTGGAAAAACGGAACGCTTATGTACATGAAAATAAATACAAAATAAAATCAAGTCGGATTCTTATATTTGTTTTATTGTAAAGGTTAAAACTTCGCGCATATTTGAAATTACACTATATATACCCTTATAACATCGGGACTTAGGGATGGATGCCTGATTAGAGTGGTTTTATGGGTCAAACAAAAATGTAGCAATGTCTTAATCGCATTCAACACAGAGAAATAAACCTGACCCGGAGCAGGAGGTTTCGATTGCCTATAGCCAGCGGCTGGTTTCGATCCCTAACCTTTCGGCTGCATATCGCAAAACAGCAGGATAAAATTCATTTCAATTTTTACAAAAATGAAAATTGAATAATGTGTTGGCATGATGCTTTTGTTTTTTCAGTTTATCTTACAAATAATAATTTCAGTCTAATACGATTACGCATTTTTGTTCAAAAGGAGCTATACTTTTGAATATCAGCTACGTTTATGACACCCAACAAAAACTAATAACTTACGTGGAAAAATAGAGTATTGGTAAAATGCGTTTAAAATAGTTCTGGTTAACGCATGGTAAAGTCTACGTATATATATACTTTTGAATATCAGCTATGTTTATCTCATCCAACATAAACTAATAACTTACGTGGTCCGTTATAAACTGAGTCAACTTGAGTACGACTGCGAGCAAAACGATGTGAAGAGCGTAGATCCCAGATAAAAGCCAGGACAGCGAAGCAAAGTTGTTTTCACTCTTGCTGTCCTCTCCTTCCGCCTCTTCCG
>CH000138.1:195592-215921 GCA_000149265.1 Ciona savignyi | reverse complement strand
GAGTAATGTACTCTTGTATGGCCGAATGGTTAGCGCGACCCAATACATATTTCGCCTGGCTTTAAATACATTATACCATTTTTTTAACAAGGCATGATTAATTAAAAGCTGTGCTTAGTAAAAATTCGATAGCGTTGTCAGGGATTTTCTAAACTGAATATATACACGGTAGGGTGTCGTAAGATAAAAAAAGGTTGGGAAATAGCTACTGTAACCACTTTACTAACGTACTCTCGTATGGCCGAATGGTTAGCGCGACCGATACATATATATATACCACTTTCGTAAAAAATCGGCATCCGCAACAAGTCCATCATGGTTTCAAAACTAAGCCCGATTAAAAGAAATAACAAAAAAACTGTATAATCGGTCGGTTCGTACATTTTCAGTCGAAGTTGCCAGTATCGCACTGTATTTACCGCGCGAGACGTTTACACACACTAAGCGTGGACTCAAAATGGACTCAACGCTAGGACGGTTGATTTATGTTTATTTTCCCAGCTGTGTCCACCAAGGTGTAAAACACTTTAACTGCTGTCAGTGACATTTATTTATGTGGCCGAATTTATAGCGTGATCTACACAATTACAGAATTCCCTATAAAAAAACAGCCTTAGAACCAAGACCATCGGGAATTCGAAACTTATCATATTTAAAAAAACAAGAAGTTTTATTGATGTTTTAAATCGGTTTAAGCCAATAACAAAGTTGTATTCTTTTAAATCGGTTTAAGCTAATAATAAAGTTGTATCGAGTTTTTTTTTTAAATCGGTTTAAGCCAATAATAAAGTTGTATCGAGTTTTTTTTAAATCTTTTTAATCCAATAACAAAGTTGTATCGAGTTTTTTTTTTAAATCGGTTTAAGCCAATAACAAAGTTGTATTGATTTTTTAAAACCGGGTTGTACAAATGCGACCGAGACCATATAGATTAAATCAATACTACTGGGCCATATAGCCTTTGTATCATTTTATACGTGTAGCACATTAAAATTTTTATTAACTGAGTTTTAAAGAGACGGTTATGGAATGCGAATTACGCTTAGAATATTTATTGCTAAGAACCGCATGATAACCTCGCAGCCAATATTATTTTCCAGTCACGTATACAGGGGTTGTTGTGATAACAATAGTTCGGTCGAGTGTTTGAACAGTTGTCATTTTGAACTTGGTGTCGCTGCCTGGTAAAAATCAATACAAAATTCCCGTTTGTGCCTCCTATGGTTTTCGCTGGCGAAAAACTTAACGCTAGTAGGGAACCGTTTTATTTGATGTAAAATAATTTTATATCGATGGTGGGGACATGTGTGGGTTAAAAATGTGGTTTTATTTAAACGGTTTTATGGCCGAAGGGTTACCACCACCAATTAAAATGCATTGCTTTTTATACTAACCCCAATAAAAAAAAATTGAAAAAACATGTTTTATGCATAAACGCTATCAGTATGATCATTTGTAAATTTAATTTCGCTCAATTCGCCGTTTTATTAAAAATGTGGAAAATGATAATTATGATGGATGTACTGTCGTGATACTAAACTATGGTTTGTTAGTTTGAAAATGTCGCTTTGACGAAGTTCAATAGTAATTAAAAAACTTACTGTATAAATATCTTCGTATCTCTCCGTTGGATCATGTATTTGTTGTTTCCGAGCGTAGTCACGTGGTCTGCAGGGTCACCGGGACCCTTCTCGAAGGCTGGGTTCGAGAACATGCTCCCGGACCGTTGTCGCTGTCTTTTGGAGGACATCGCGGAGATTGCACTGCCTTGATCTGAAAAGACCATATCGTAGTTCCAACATAACACCGATCGGTCGGTCTAAACACTGCCTTCCGAGGTTAGTGGATTTCCGACGCGGGGGGAAAGCGAAAAACGGCGGAAATAATGGATTCGAGCACCCTGCAAATGCCGCCAATACGAGTACACGGACAAGAGCGACACTTAAGAGCCCTGCCTGCCTCGCTCCAACAGTTTATTGTACACAGGACACTTATTTTTATCGTCCCGTGTGGGAAAATATCTTTCGTGGTTACCAGGGTCAAAAAGGTTGCTCTCCGCCCAAGGTTATTGAAGTTATTACAGCACTTTTAATATTTGATCTTAAATATATATTATAAACTACTAGTTTGGGAGTACCTATTTAGTGTCTATTTAGTGTCTCGGCCAAATACAAAGCCCCGTCGATATGCGACCTAGGGTCTTGAACCCAAGACCATTATGGCTCTGAAGACCAACGTTCTTATAATCACTTCACCGACTATCGTTATGTTTTTTAATGGACGAAATGTTAATATCATCGTCCAATTTGTGTTTTGGGGGTATTTTCCGAGTTTATTTTTTTTCATTGCACGCTAAAAACACGAAACAACAAAAAACCTCTAATGTGAAATTTAGAAATATAAACGAAGACAGCAAAATGTCAGTTATTAACGTCATGGAAAATCTTGCGATAAAGCGACTCGTGCATTTGGGCGGCTTTCCGTCCGGCGGGTCAATTTGAATAAGAAAATTTCAGTACTTGTATCTTTTAGTCTTCCGTTTTTAACGCTTTGTCTGTTATATTTTTTAGCTAAATTAATGGTATTCTGGTATTTTGTTTAAAATTTAAATATTAGTCCATCTAAAAACGCCATTCTTGTATATTGTTTTTTTTTATATACATTTTAACAAGAAATGACGTCATTCCGGTGAATTATTTTTCTTAAACGTTGCTACATCGAAATCCGCCATTTTATTTTCATGGCGTGTCGCACCTACCATTGTAATATGCACAGTCTCTTCTTCTAACTATGGCGCTTTAATTTCCGAAACAGCTGATAAATTTAATTTGCCAATTTTGATTTGTTTCTTGCTTACAGGCAATGCACAAAGAGCTTTAAAAATAATTGTGGTTATAACTAACGTTTTAACATAATCAATTTAAACTGGACATAAACGGCTAAGGAAACAGAAGTTAACGATCTCACGTTTTTGGGGAAATTAAATTGAAACATCAAATAAAACTATGTTGTCAAACTGTGTTTAAATACGTTTAAAAATCGTTGCGGTTTGTTTATCGGTCGTTTAGCGCCAAATTCGATCACAATTGGAAATTCCTATTTTATGACCGAACAACTTTATTAAGTTTGTTTCTCATTTGATCGCAAGTATCTACAGTCTTAAATTTAAACTAAACAATATACGATGGCTCATTACAGTGCACCCACAGTAACTTTTAGGAAGGTAATAATACTCAAGTTAATATCAAGCTACATATTATAAGATAAAACGAATTATGATTGTTTTTTTTGGATTATTTTGAAGACCAAGTAACGATTCAGTACCGCTGGAACCGTAGGTGTAATTAATAAATTATGCATACTACATTCTGCAGACAATACAATTAAACTCTTCGACCGTTTAATCTAAATTGCAACATTTAGTTCTACAGAATTTTTTTTTTTTTTTTTTTTTTTTACCAAGCCAAGTTTCGAACCCATTATAGGCTCGTTACTAGGACCGGTTTTTGTGTATAAGAGTCGGTATATGTATCGGTCGCGTTAACCATTTGGCCACACGACCGTACAATTCTACAGAAAAATTACCTGAAAAATTGTTGTGTAAGTTGTTGCGCCCTCTATCGACGAAGATCCAGTTGTTTAAACTTATTTCTTCGAAGGGTCTTGATTCCTCTTTTACAACAGAGCTAGTCTCCACCTTAATACATGGGGAGTGATTAGTAATTTTTAAATGTTAAATAGTATGATATTTATATGTTCTTTACTTAGATTAATATTTGCAGGTGGTCTAGGGGATAAATTTAAAGCTTATCGACAGGAAGGTGGCGGAATCGGTTCACACTCGCCTATTTTTGCTTGGTTGTGATTTTGAGCAAGGATTTTGACGAACGTTCGTTTAATATATTGGACTGCAATAGATTAATCTAAAAACAAATAATTTTAGACACACTGCAATTCCTTCGACACCACAGGTGCACCAGGTAAACTCACAATTAAAAATTATCACGCCTGCCTCTAAGCCCTACACAGGGATAAAAGTAAGTATGACTTATCCTATACTGCTTTTAAAGTTCCATATAACTTTGACAAAAGTGCCATAATTTGTTCAACTTGTCGTTATATTTGAGTTCGTGTTTACGACTTATTTTGCATGGGATATTTATAGTGTGGCTTTAATTATTATAAGCTTTGTATACCGGTCTCGTAAACAAATATAATAAAAGCACATTACACGACACCTTTGCCGCACTTTGCTGATTTTCTTCCATCTTGGCCTTTTTGCGGAGTTATAAACTTTGCAATTCAGTTCCTGGTAATTACGGCTTGATCTTGCAACAATATCGGCTTCCTGTCCCTTGTTAAAATGGAATGCTATTAAATCTATGACCACACGTCCGGATTTCTTACTGGTATGGGCTATATGATCATTTTTTCTGAGCCGGACAACTCAGCAAAATTCAATGAAGGCATGCGTGCAAAGCCACCAAACGCCGCAAAAAAAGTAAACTCGTAAAACAATACTACCGGGACAGTTTATGTCAGCAAGTTTGCTTTGGATAAATCATCCCAATCACCTTTGACATTTTGATGGGGATTTTGGTATAATATGACACTCGAAATGAGGTATTGCGCCTGTACGCTGACACCCTGTTACCAAATAAGGATTTGGCAATGTGTTCTTCCAAGATATGCCTAAATGCGTGGTATCTATTTTAGCTACAGACCATACTCGGCCGCTTGACCTGATGGGCACTGGCCTGGTATGTGTAGTTGTTTTCACTATAACCACTAAAGCGGACGGTTATTTTAGTCATCGGTGGTATGTCGGTGGTATGCTGGCAGCCGAAGGGTTGTGTGATCGCAACAAGCCACTGGCTATTCTGCAGTGTATTTGGGTAAAGCATTAGGTGAACATTACTGAGACCTAGTGAATTAATCGGTTGATTAAAACTGGTGAAATATCTTATTTATATAACTAACCAAATATCTCCGATAAAAATACCTCAATCATATAACATGCTGCAGCAGGTCCGGTAATCCGAAGGTGGACATGAGAAATGTTGGCTGTTATCCGTGTGGGAATACCCCTCGTCACGTTCTATCATACACGGGCTTAAAACATCAATACCTTACCCCCAAATTTTCCCTGCGGCTTAAGCCCTTGCTTAGTTTTGTTTAATTGTTTTTTAGTTTCCACGATGAAAACACGCAGCAGAAGCTTCTATATAAAAAAAGTGTATTCAAATTAAGCAATTCAACTATTCAAGCGATATTAAATAGCCAGTCCGACCGGTTAGAGCAGTAATCCCGACCCCCGGTCTGCGGACTGATCAGTTGGACCACAAAAGCCATATTTAACTTGTATTGTGTTTATTTTTGTTTTGCGTTTTTTTACACTTAAACTTTTTTTCTTACACTAAATTGTTTTGTAGGCAGTAAAAATGTCCGAAGCCGTAAAAAACGCTGGAGATCACCGGTTAGACCATCCACTGCCGGCGTTCGTACACACTTTAATGGTATGCAAACATTGATACATTTCAACTTGACAGGGAAGTTTCATTTTTGCATATTTGCCAAACACAACGTCATTCTTACAGGAAAAGCACTTATTTGCCCCACAATATGACGTACGTAGTCCAGCGGTTATAGTTTAATGGCTGTGCGTCAGACCGTCAGTCCAAAGATCATATTAAATCACCCTGTGGCTAGGATGAGTACCAGAGCATTTGGTTGACATTTTTTAAACCCAATGAATAAACATGTTAAACAAAAAAGTTTATCAATGTATTCAACACACTACAGAATGAATCCAGTAACCTAATATGGGCATGAGGTAATCGGGGCAGTTATTACGCGCTTCAGTGTTCTTTAAGGCGGAATATGAGTGTTCAATATTAAAAAAGGTTTCGTATTCAAACGATAGGATAGGATATTCATCTTTATCCCCGTGAATGGGAAAACAAAGGGGATTAACACACGGGCAATCAACAGATCACCTCGCGCCCATCGTCGGGTTACCGGAGCTATTGCAGTGTGTTGTATATAATAGACACCCTTCAATTTGGTAGAAGTCATTAATCCGCTGGGTTTAGGCAATGTCCGTAAATTGCCTTACCCAAGGACACAACCGTCTAGCTAGCGACCAGTTTCGCACCTGCAACCTTTCGATTGAAAGGCGACGCACTTAACCGTTAGATCAACGGGCCGGACATACTTTACAATGTAATAGCTTCAGTGATCTAACCTTCTGGGGATAACAATGGACCGCCTTAATCGGTCAGAACGGTTGTGTTCCACTAGCTATTTGGTTGTGTTCTACTGGCTAGTTGGTAGTAACATTCTAAAGATGATATGATAAGGTGGATTCGGGTAGTTTTATACGGTTTTACCGGTTGTAATACAAAATGTAAAAAAAACGGAACTGAAAAGCGGACTCTAATCAAACTTTGGACGTTAGCAGTATGAAGCAGATAAACAGTGACCCTTGTCAATAATTTCGAAATATAATTTTGAGGCGAAAATAGTAAACGCTCCCGATTTATTTACCGACATCTGTACAAAAACGGCCTTAGTTTCGAACGCATGTGCTCGTTGCTAAAACTGTTTTTTTGTATCTAAGTGTATTTGTTTCGGTAGCGTTAACCATTCGCCCACACGAATGTATGGTTTAGATCAGGGTTGGGCAACTTCTCTATTCGGCGGGCCAGATGTGGGAAAATGAAGTTCTTGGTGGGCCGGATTATTACATGAATATGTATTCAATATTTTAATTACAAGATATGATTTGATTCAGTCTGCGGGCCTGTCAAAATCCCTTTACGAACCAGCGCGCCGTCTGTTGCTCATGCCTGGTTTAGATACTTCAGAAAAACAATGACGCAAGCATACATATTGGGTAATTTACCTAGCGGTCGAAAGAGAAAACAAAGTCATTAAAATGGCGTGGCATACAATCGTAACTGTAAACCTTAACGGTATGCAAACAGTGTTATATTTGATAAGGGAAGGATAATTGCAAATCATACTGCAATCCTTTTCATCGAAAATCACGCACTTCCCTATTTGGACGTCATTTTTACAAATACATTTTTCTTACCATCCCAAGTTTTAAAACCGTAATGGGCTCGACACTATTTTTTATATAGAAATTGGGTTATGAACTGGTCGCGTTCAGTTTTACCTTATTTATTTTTTCGCCAGTATTAAAAGATCGCAAACGAATCAAATCATGGTACAGGAACAGAACAAGACGGCAAAACAAAAAGTCGTTAAAAAAAAACGTCATGTAAAACGGACATAATTAAATAACTATACGGGGACCATTCGGCCATAAAATCACTAAAGGCTGTGTAAATATTTTTCCACTTTTAATCGTTGTGGACATTATTCGAAGTTGTATGTCACTCAGAATTCAGCGATAAAATAACGAACGGTTTTTCTTCACAATTTAGAATTAAAAGTAGGATTAGTGATTTAAGTTTGTAGGCCTGCATCGGAAATGTTATATGCGTATTTAGTTTATTTGTTTTTACTAACTAAAACAAAATAAGTGTTAATGATTAATAACACTGTTACTTGAAAAGTTGAATGTCGAAACGTCAAATCAATGTACGTTCATTTAATCCGGCATAGCAAAGTAATTAGCAGATTCATTAATGTTTTGATCTAGCTTATTAAAAATTTTATTTTTAACAAAAATTAAATTAAGCTTTTTTTCAATGTAGGGAAAGACATGATATTTTCTTTCTAATTACGTTCTTTCAATTAAGTAGAACCATTATGTCGCTTGGTTTGGGAAATATCGGCAAAGTACTTTGCCCAAGGACAAAAGCAACTATAGCTAGACACCAGTTCCAAAAACAAAACTGAAAGCGAGATAACCAACCACCTAGCGATTCGGTAAAAAAATTTAAAGTTTAACGGCCACGTCCTTTTTTATTCTGTTGGTCTGTTGGTTTAGTGCGTCTCCTTTCAGCCGAACGGTTGCAGATTCGAAACTTGTCGCTACTCAGTCGGTTGTGTCTTTGTGCAAAACACTCAACGGACATTGCCTGAATCCAGCGGATTAATGGCTTCTACTAAATTAAAGAAACGTGCGAATCATACACAACACATTGCTATAGCTTCGGTAACCCGACGGGGGCTGCGATGTGTTAATCCCATTGGTTTTTCGATTCACAGGGATAAACGGAAATATTCTATCCTACCCTGTGTCCTGACGTGTTTTAACTAAAATTTTTGCGGTTTTCCTGCTTTGTTTTTAATTACATATCAGTCTTAATTTAAAGTAATAAAGGATCGAAAAATAAACTACACACCATTTGAAACCAGTAGAATTTAATAAGGCCAACAATTACTAAAAAATATACGATCCATCGTAGGCAACTCAGTTAGCACCACGAGGATAGTACAACATGATAGTTTAGTTAGTTTTAGTTTATTTATTTTTTGCCCCAGTATTAAATATTGGAAAACGAATCAAATCACGGCACAGAAACCGAAAAAGAAAGCAAAACGAACAGTCGTTAATAGTAATATTTATTCTATGGTTAAACGTATAACAATGTGTATTGTAATCATAAAAAAAGCGAAAACGGGCTTCGATATAAAGCGAAATGAGAAATAATGTGTTCGGCAAATTCTTCGAGACAGCAAAACGAACAATAGTTAAAGGTAATATTTAATCTATGGTTAAACGTATAACGCTGTATATGGTTATAATAAAAATTGTGAAAATAGGCTTCGCTATAAAGCGAAATGTGAAACAATGTCTTCGGCGAATTCTTCGGAGACAGCAAAACAAGTAATAGTTAACGGTAATGTTTATTCTATGGTTAAACGTATTGCGCTGTATATTCTAATAATAAAATATGCGAAAATAGGCTTCGCTATAAAGCAAAATGAGAAATAATGTGTTCGGCAAATTCTTCGAGACAGCAAAACGAACAATAGTTAAAGGTAATATTTATTCTATGGTTTAACGTATTGCGCGGTATATTGTTATAATAAAAACGAAATAGGCTTTGCTATAAAGCGAAATGAGAAATAATGTGTTGAGCAAATTCTTCGGTTTTCGGCTCTGGCAACTTGACCAGACTGGTAAGGTTCATGGAGTCGAGCGTTTCAAGCAAAGTACTGAAACAGTAATAAATGAATAAAATAATATACATCTTAATATTGCCTATCAAGCTATTTTCTTTGTGTACAGGATAGAATAGGATAGGATATTCATAATTATCCCCGTGAATGGGAAAACCAATGGGGTTAACACACGGGCAATCGTCAGGTCACCTCGCGTCCACCGTCATGTTATCGGAGCTATTGTAGTGTGTTGTGTATGATTTACACGTTCCTATAATTTGGAAGAACCCATTAATCCACTGGGTTCAGGTAATGTCTATTAAGTGCCTTGCCCAGGGACACAGCCCTCTAGCTGCCCCAGTATTAAAAAAAAGCAGACAAATCAAATCACGACACAGGAACAGGAAAAGACGGCAAAACGAACAGTAATTAAAACATGTCATTAAAAGAAGGATGTCATTTAATAAATCTAGCGGATGCGGCCGCCAAACCTAAACGAAAGACCAATAAAAAGCAAACCAAATTTAAATAAGACCAAATCAATATAATATAAAGCCCTGAAGAACAGTGTGTGGTAATGATTTCCTTCGAAGGTAACCCAAGAATGACAGTGTGTGAAACCAGTATAAATTCCCAACTCACAAATGATAAATTCGTATTACAAATGATAAATATTGCTGCATACAAAAGCAGCATTTCTATTAGCACACTGTGAAAGATTTGAAAACTGAGCTATGAAAAGTAAACTGAAAAAACAATGATAAATTCTCCAGCCTACATGTTTCCTTCGAAAGTAACCCAGCATTGACTGTATGTGAACCCAGTATGAATTCCCAACTCACAAATGATAAATTCGTCTCACCTGCACGTACAGAACACAAGGTGGCCATCATTGTAAAGCTGCTTCGCTAATTCGATCTGATGGTTGTCCATTAACTTCTCGTTTACAACGACCAACAGAGCTTTGCCAGCTCCTAATACTTCCAAGCAACTACCAGCTCCTATTGTGGTTGTGTATTTAATCATTTAATCCGGCCAGTTATGGCATTGTTAATGCATGGGATTATCAGCCGAAAGGAACCTGAGTCTGGCAGATTAGTCTGGTGATTTAATGCGTCATCTTTAAGCCGAAAGGTTGCAGGTACAAAACTGGTCGATGGCTAGTCGTTTGTGTCCTTGGGAAAGGTACTTAACGGACATTCCCTGAACCCAGCCGATTAATGGGTTCTACTAAATTGAAGGTACGTTATAATCATACACAACATATTGTAATATCTTCGGTAACCAAAAAGTGGGCGCGAGGTGATCAGACGGTTGCTCGAGTGGTAAGGATTTTCATTTTGATCCCCGTGGATGGGAAAACCAAGGAGGTTAACACACGGGCATTTGTCAGATCACCTCGCGACCACCGTCGGGTTACCGGAGCTATTGCAGTGTGTTCTATAATTGAGACATTCCAATTTTTAACCTGCAACCTTTGGCTAAAAGGCGCCGCACTAGACCACCAACCAGCTAACAATGGGTTTAAGAGACAACAAGACAAATACCAACCTGCGTGACTAATCACAAGATCAGCGTTAGCAATATCGCCCGCGATCGAGTCTTTGTAGCGGAATCCTTGCACCGAATAATCCGCCGATGACACGTCTTTCACCTCATAGTTGCCACGACCGTATTGGATTGTCACTTTATTGTAACCTCTCCTCTGTAAAGCCTATGTTGACGGAAAGTTGAAAATGAATGATTGGACTGACCGGTTAGTTCTGCAGGTACGTCTGGCAGCATGTTAATTTGTTAGCCGAAATAATCAGGCTAACCTTATGTAAAAAAACACAGCAGACATTTGCCAGGATACAATGTGTACAGTTAGTTCACCGGAACACGGGGCTGTAATATTGCGTTAAAATATGGCAATATGACCTATTTTTTGTTTAATAGACAATACAAACACCTAACTCAGGCAATTTCCAGGTGTCTTTACACACACCATCTATTAGATAGCAACGATTTTCTTACCACCTTTCGAATAATAATCAGAAGCACTACCAACCATCTAATTGTAAAAAATAAAGCAAGGGGATAGGATATTCATGTTTTATACATGTAAATGGAAAAATGCAAGGGACCATTATCACACATGTAAAGTTAGATTACTTTACGAATACTAAAGGGACCATTATCACACATGCAGTTGTCAGATTACCTCACAAGTACTAAATGGACCATTATCACACATGCAGTTGTCAGATTACCTCACGAATACTAAAGGGACCGTTATCATACATGCAGTTGTCAGATTACCTCACGAATACTAAAGGGACCATTATCACACATGCAGTTGTCAGATTACCTCACGAATACTAAAGGGACCGTTATCATACATGCAATTGCCAGATTATCTCACGAATACTAAAGGGACCATTATCACACATGCAGTTGTCAGATTACCTCACGAATACTAAAGGGACCGTTATCATACATGCAATTGCCAGATTATCTCACGAATACTAAAGGGACCATTATCACACATGCAATTGCCAAAATACCTCATGAATACTAAACCATCCACCTTAAACAACACTAACACTTACTTTTTGGAGCGGTCGACTTGTGATAGTCTCAATCAGTTCATCAAACGAAGTAGTTCCTACAGTTACAAACACTGACATCACAACCTACACAAGCCCTGTTAAAAATAGAAAACATAATGGCATGATTGGTATATGGTCGCAATGTAAAAGTCTATTTGCGTAAAAGTACAGTACTCTATTAAAAAGGTATCGACTTTCTAAGGGATAGCAAGACATATTTTAGAATGTTGGATTACACATCATAACCATAGCGGGTATATTATGTTTAAGTATGAAAAAATAAAAAAATAACTCTAATGGTCTATTAAGCAGATATTGGTATTTAAAGAGTAACCCCACTAAAAACAAAACAAAAAGGGAATTCTTACTGAATGGTCACTACTAAACTTAATAAGAAATCCCAAGTAGTTTTAAGCCACAAAATTGTTTGAACATTGAATTTAAAAAATGCTTTTATTCTTCATCCGCTGCCTTTCTCTTTTCAAATTTTAGCGAAGTCAGCGAACATGGCAAAGATATTTCCCTATTACAAACATTCAAAAAAATACAAAAAAAGTTGTGTAATTGATAAGAACCTGAATGAAAATCTTGCAATAAAACATAAAATCAACATAACAGAAACAATATTGCTCGCTAAGAAAATTTTGGGGCAAACACACAATCAAAAAAAGTTTTTTTGTTTCCAAATTGTTACTTTATCACATTATTTTTGCATCAGTAAGTATTCAAATGTCAAGTAGAAAAAAAAGCTGATTTCAGTTGGTTATTCAACGCCATTAGTTTGGGTCAAAGTTTCCTTTTTAATATTGCTTTCCAGTTTAATGTTTGTGGAACTAACAGAAAGTTCATTTTCTTCTGAAATCTTTGATATTTTGTTGTCAATCTCTGGATCTTTAATGGGATTCTTTTCGTTTTGGGGGTTTGTGGGTTTTCTTTTACCGGGGCTTCTTCGTTGAACTTTAACAGACTCCGGGGCTTTATTGTCCGAAAACAATGTGACCGTGGGGCAAGTAAATTCCGGAACATCTATTCCTAATTTCTTCATCACAATGGTCATTATTTCATCAGCATATCTGAATGAAAAAGGAAATTTGGAAATAGTTCTTTGGGGATTAGATTAATACTGAGAGTTGTGTGGATATCTGAAATATGTGGCCGTGTGGATAGGTTTTGGGTTTCGATGCGTCATGACTCATGAGGTTTACCATAGTTGTGAATATAATATAAGACATTATTGTTTTATTCTTGTAAATGGAAAAACACAAGGAATTTTATTATAAGGGTTAAATGGTAAGTGTAAAATCTTGGACTAACCTTTAGTTATCGCAGCTATTACATTTACATATGATTGAGACATTCTTTTAGATTCAGTAGAACCCATTTACTGAGTTTAGACAAATGTCCACTAAATGCCTTGACCAGCAACACAAGTGAGTAGCTAGTTCTCAGTTTTCATCCTACTGGTGAACATTACATTAGTATGGGTGGGTCCATGGTAGCCCCGGGACCAGGAATTTAGGCCATAAAAGGCCTGTTACTACTCCAGTCCTACTAGTGAAAGGCAAAACACATGATATTTAGCCTGATAAACACTCACCCTCTAACAATTAAATCAGCGCGATTATCGTGTTTAGTTTTCTGCAGATTTATGATGACAAGTTTCCCTGAATTCTTCTTCGTAGAGAGCGGAAGATTAGCAGCGGGAACAATCTGGGTGAAGGGGGATGGAACATCGAATTTACCCCACACTGCAAGAGCACCACAACTAATTGTGGGCTGGAGGTATTCTAACAATTGGTTCTAAACTGTTCAGCCGGATAGCTCAATTGAAAGAGCATTGGTGATATGCAAACAGTCTAATGGTTGTAGGATACAAACAAACTGGCTTGACAGTTGTGTTCTTGTGCAAGGAGGTACTTGGAGCCTAAATAGAGTAGAAAATCAAATAGAGTAGAAAGTTGCAGCAAATTTAAAGGACTGTCTCAATTAGACACAACACACTGCAATATTTCAATGGTGGACGGGATGTTCTGACGATTACCCATGTGTTAACGCTACCAAGTTTTCCCATCATCCACATATATAAGCCTATCCCATTCATCCTATTGTAGACTTGAGGTATTGTAAACTTGAACCGACTAGCTAGCAACCAGTTTCGAACCTGCAACCCTTCGGCTAAAAGGCAACATAGTAAAGCACCAGACTAACCGGTCAGACAAAGATACAAAGAACAAAATATTCCACAAAACAGATGCGAACAACAGAAGCGTATGAGAGGACAACCGATATGCAACATTGTACCTGTAAAGAGGTGCCAATGGTGATGGAAAGATCAGCTGCTCTGCAATATCGATCTGACATATCAAGCTGGTCAGATGGTAGTGAGTCTTCCCAGTCTAGTATGGTGTCCCTTAACAGGCCACGACACCTGTGTTATAGGATAGGAAATTGTACACATGTTTCTTCAATTTGGTAGAACCCATTAATCCTCTGTTTTCACACAATTTCCGTTAAGTGCCTTGCCCAAGGACACAACTGACAGCTACCGACCAGTTTCGAACCTGTAACCTTTTGGTTGAAATTTTCGGTTAATATTAATGTGGATGCTTTATCGCAGTAAATGAAAAAAACATGAGAGGTAATCGTCCGAATATCTTGCAATTACGGTGTTACTGAAGATACTACAATATGCTATATATGATCAAGGGTTTGATGGGTTTTCTTTGTTGAAAAACAAGATCATTGGTTTAATTACCGTCCCCTGCTCTTCTGTGTGGTGCATTTACTCCCTGTCAATTTTAACCCCATGGTCGGAGATACATGTTCCATTACATACTCCCTGTAGAAATGCGGAAGTGTTATACGATTTGTTGTCAGGTAAAATAGGAAAATTGTAAAACAAACAAAAAGTCACCCATATCATTCTTGGTTACTTTTAGTATCTTTTGAATACACTGGCCAACACTTTTTTTAAGTGTTTTGGTAACCGAAACACATATTTCGAAACAAATTTAATAATACAAATAAACAAAAATGTAATTATAAATATTGTTAAAGTAATAATAATTAATGCAAACTCACTTACTTACAAACTTACACTCAATTATTGTAGTGTGCTGCTTTATAATTAATATGGAAGAAAAGCTATCAACGAACGTTGGCTTGACCGCTATACAACTATACTAATAAATATCTTGCGATATATTTTGCAGAAGACTCGTTCATAGCTTGTTTTAAAACACAACCGAACCGCCAGTAGTTGGTTTTGATCCCAACGCCTTTCGGCTGACTACATAATTCACTACCACTGCGCCAATTGGACGTTAAAATCAAACCAACTTACTTATTACAAAGCTGACAGACTTGTGTAAACATATTGCCGTGCAGTTCAGCCAGTCTGTCCTTTGGGAAGCCTGACCTGATGTGTAGCCCGTCCACATTTTGTGAGACAATGAAATGTACTTTGCCTGTAATGACAATGTTTGGGATATTAGTTGTATCGCTTTATTAGATAGGAATACAGTTCTGAGCTGTATCAATGTCTCTAAATAAACAATGTACTACTGCATACAAAAGAGCAGTAAAAATAGAATAGCAATGTAATTCCATACACATCTTTCAAAAATAAAACCTTTAAAAGGTTATCTTTTAGTAAAATAAAAGTCGTTTGCTTTTTTAACATGAACACGTTAAATTTTAGCGACCAGTTAGCTCTTTTGTGGATATTTTCAGTCATCCTACAGACCTTTTTAAGTAACATGCAGCCTAAAAGACTTTTTTTCTACTGTCCCTTTCTAGCAATACATGTGTTGTACATTAATTAATAAGGGTGTTGGTAGATTATATTTTTGATATTCATGTTTAGAACTGCATAGTATATAATTAAAATACAATGCAATAGCAGGTAGGTTAAAGATAGGCCTACTGACTTTATTACTTACACACTTAAAACACAGTATAAGGACACATTTAAAAAAAAGTTGGCAAGAGATTTAAGTATACTTGAGACACCTTGTTTTTCGAGCTCAACCAGTGCTCTGTGTGTGAAGGTCGGTACAGCTGTGTCGAATGTGACATCACAATCTGGAGATTTCCCAGCTTTCTCGAGCGTCCAGACCCCCCTGGGACCCCGGAAATCAGGGATCCCGGCGGAAGTGCTCACCCCTGCACCTGCAATTCGGTAACAAGTGACAGCACAGGTGATAACTTCATAGCGGGGTAACGACTGTCATTTGACTATTAATCATTTATTTAAGCATTTCATTAGGCTTTTATTTAAGTATTTCATTAGGCTTTTATTTAAGCATTTCATTAGGCTTTTATTTAAGCATTTCATTAGGCTTTTATTTAAGCATTTCATTAGGCTTTTATTTAAGCATTTCTTTAAGCATTTTATGTCATTTTACCATTAAGTATTTATTTACGTTATATGTTTAAATGGTTTTGTGCTTAATACATAAAATACTAATACTTAGGGATAGGGTTTAATTGTACAGTTGCATATTGAACCATTAAGTTGAAAAGTTGTAAGTATAACAAAAAGGGGAAGCTGTAGCCAGTTCAACGCATTCAATAAAGCCATTTGAATCCAGTAATTAATTGAGCTGAACAAAAACTGTATTATCTTTATTGAATTCAATACACATCAATATTAAACTCGGACATGGACACAAGGTGTTCTAATAATTTCAAGTCCCCATGTTATAACGTCCAATTTGTTGTTCCACCAAAGTAGATAAACAAAAGTACCCTGTACTTTTGCAAAATTTCAATTATGTTTAATACAATCCATTCTGCACCAGATGGTAAGTTCAATAAATTGCTAGCACAGCATAGAAAAGCAGAGACTTTCTTAAATTAGATGTGATACATTAAAAAGTGTTACCTGTATGTACAACTACCAGATTGCTTGAACTGATCAACTCTGCCAGCTGAGTGGATTTTTCCTCCAGTATTTCTGAAGGATCCTTTATCTATAAGAAAGATAGTAAAGCAGTTATAAATCGATAACAATGAACAGACTAAGTAATTTAGTTGGTATTTAGATAAAAAAAAAACTGTAACAGTCTGCATCATACTTAACGCACTGGGGTATCTTCATGGCAGACTATGGGAACAAGATAATCTGACAATTAGTTTGATTTTAAGGTAATATATTTAAGCAGTTACATAGCAATTGTGGGGTGACACTAAATACTACAGGACTGCTTGGGTCACTAAGATTGCTATGGAAAGTAATTCTAACCCTGTCCCAAACACTAATCTTAACCCCAGAACTAACTTTAACCCCAACCCTAACATTATTATCACGGCTTTTGTAATTACGAAGTATAGTAAGCGATCCAAGCGCTGCAAGCAATTTAAGCGCTCCATTCGATCCAAGCGGTCCTGTAGTATTTAGAGGTACCGATTGTGCGGTGACACTAAAAAGAGGTAGAGGGGACAGCACTAAAACCAAGGAAATTAATTCTAACCAAGCCCCAAACACTAATCTTAACCGGGTAAAACTAAGGAGGGAAAGAGAGAAGAAGGGAAACTGCACATAAAAAAAGATTAGTTAAAGATGCGGTTGGAGTTAGTGTTTTGGGAAAAGTTAAGAGTAGTTACCATAGTTTTAATGAGCAATTTCCCTCCTTTCCTCTTTTTAGTTTTCCCTGAATTTAGTGTTGACTATTTTAACTTAACTTCAACCCCAACGCCCTAATCTTAATTTTAGGGCATAGTTTTTATTCTTTTAGTTTTTCCAATCGCGTTTTCCCATTAATGCCGATAAAACATGAATATCATATCCTATCTATAAAGTCACCTCCGGCATTCCACATTTTCCCTTGTTCACGTATGGAGACAAACCAGCTGAGTAATTTACCGACATGTTCGAACACAATCAACGAAAACTCTTGATTTACTTGTTGAACAACAATGGTTAATAAAAATACATCTGCAGACTCATAGTTTTGAGGTAGCATGTCTATTCGTAGGTTGAACCCACGATTATTTAATCAATTAAATTTTATTTATTTAAACGAATAAATTATTAAAATTATAACCTATATATTAATTTCTTAACCTAAAACAAATTTAACAAAAAAAAAATACTTTACTAAATTGCATATTTATGGGTACGATCTAGATTTAACATTTTACCTAAAGTATTGACAATTGAGGGCATAAAGTTTCCTCTACTCAATTGAGGGAAATACCCTAAGTAAACTCAGTAAACAGATCATAAATATATAATACCGACGATTATTGCAATAGCCGCACGTTACAGCATTGACGAAATCAGGTTACTCAGTGACATATATGAAATGTCGTAACATTGGAAACCAGTTGCTGGTTATTTGGTTGTATTTTTAGGCAAGGCACTGAACGACCACCGCCTCCAAACATTGTATTAATAACAACAAATCCAAATGGTATCGAGCTAGTTTGTGGAATCGAAAATAACTGTAAGCTAGGTGTCCTCGAGCAAAGCACGTAAAGTTATTATCGTTGAGGGAGTCCAAAAACGACTGGTGACAGCAGATAATCCGAGGATTAGGGTATTCGTGATTTATCCCGACGAATGACAAGATGCGTATGTAGCGACCTCATATGTTTACATATAAGATTTATCATGGCCGCAGCCGACATTTGAGCTGACATTGCGTCATCACTGAACTATTATTACCGCAGCTGACGAATAACCTTGTCTATATAAGTTTATTTCACTTTGGCTCCGGACGACGGAAGGCTCCTAACGGAGAGCTCCTAAGAGAGAGTCCTAGCGCATGAAGCAACATTTTGTATGTGTCGATACTGAGAATTTTTACCTGAAATCTAAATCGTTGCAACATCTAACGATTTACTCGTAATTGGTACTAAGTTAATCGCCTCAATTGCTCAATACAATTGATGTTATAAAACTACTGAGGCGGTTATCGACGAACCACAGAAGTCAAGGAGAAGTTTACGCAGAAAGCCTCAATTAATTAGCGCACCTCCGAGAGTCGAGATAGCGCGTAGGGAATCGCAGATCGCATCAGGTGTTGTAACCGGCTTACCTGGGTATACAAGGAACAATCTAGCGAAATAGACAGCGACCTGCAACGGCTCCCTACACGTATGAATAGGCACGGACAATCGTCAAATTACCTCAGTTCATCGCAAACAGGAACTGTTGCATTGTGTTGTGCTATGCTCTAGACATTCTTTTAGTTCTGATAGAACCTAATAATCCACTCGGTTAAGAGGAAAGTCTGCTTAGTGCTTTATCAATGAAATATCCGTCCAGTCAGAGGCTGGTTTTGATACACTACCTTCAAGCTTCTTCAAATAGCCGACGTTCTAATCGGTAAGACGATTAAGCGTATTACAAATAGTTTTTTTACACTGTTTAAGCGGCTCGCAAAAAAACGAAAACCTCAATACCTTTCTGATGTGTCAACGCAAAAGTGCAAAACTTGTATCAGTCCAGGTTGCTTACGTCGGGAGTATGACTACGTAGGTTTTCAAACCGTCAACCTTTTAGCTTATTCGTATAACTAACCCACAAAGCTACGAGATCGGGTTTAAACACAATATCAAAAGGTTTAAACCGATAGAATAAAACTTTTTTTTTTACTGAGCCAAGTTTCGAACCCATGGGCTCGTTACTAGGACCGTTTTTTGTGTATAAGAGTCGGTATATATATCGGTCGCGTTAACCATTTGGCCACACGACCGTACCCGATAGAATAAAACTGCAACCTATTCTTTCTAGGGTATAGGATATTTATGTTTATCTCCGTGAATGGAAAAACAAAGGGGGTTAACACACGGGCAATCAAATCACCGCTCACTGTCAGGTTACAGGAGCTATAACAACCAGTTTTATATCTGCAATTCTTCAGCTGAAATGCGACGCACTAACCCACATTACCACCAGACTAATTTGTCTAACTATTCCAAAAGTAAACAACACCATATTGTACGCTTGTATTGACTAAACATCAATTATCAACCTACAAATAGATCGGGGAGTAATAAACGTCTATGTAACAGTTTTCAAAGCAGCTTAGAAAAAACTGTTCGCTACCTAATACTTACATGTGGAAATTGATTGCGTTTGTTAAACAGGATATATACAAACTTGGACTGGACAACAAAAAACGTAAAAAAAACAGTTCGACCAAAATATATGAAAACAAGTAGGCTGCATACAAGTGTAGTAGAAATCAAAAACATTCAACAGGATTTAAAAGATTGGGAAATTGTTGATTTTCTATTGGAAGGCAAAGGCCTAATTTAGAGGTATTTTTAGGCATTTCGAGATTTTGGCTTTGGACCAAGGATATTTTCACGTTGGTATAGGGTTGATAAAAATTGCAGTGCTGGAAAAACAATTAATCATGGCTGTGGAAGTGCTAACAAATCTAACAAACAAGATTTTTTTACTTTTGTGTGTTTCTAAAAAACTTCTATAAAATCATTACATTTCTTCCAGCACTAAAACGTTGTGACAATAGGTTTAATTCACAAATTGCAATTATGTAATCAATGGCACCAAAACTAAGCTCTATCTATAGAACAAGCTAGAAAATACAGTGACAGGATGTTGTGATTAGTGATAAGCTAGGGTTGCCCGACGCAAAAAAATATATCGAAAAATAACTTTACGAACTAAATTAAGTGTAAGT
>CH000138.1:117481-188445 GCA_000149265.1 Ciona savignyi | reverse complement strand
ACAGAAAAGATGCAAGAAGCATTTAAATCATATTTGAATATCGGATGGATGACCACTCACATGTAAATGGAAGGAATCTGATGGTGGCCCGGAGACGCTTGCACTTAACTCCATCGAGTGACGATATGGCGATGATGGTAAGTTCTCTCCAGATGCTTTGGCTGTGGGGGGAATAGTCGGTGAAAAGTTAGGGATAAAAGAGTTAGTATTGGGGTAAAAGGGTTAGTGTTGGGGTAATTAAGTTTTTGGGGTAAAAGAGTCAGTGTTGGGGTCATACGCGCCGACTTTTTATTTTGTATGGGGAGGTCAGAAGTACTATGACGTCATCTATTCTAGCGTGCGTCATATTGAAATAAACATTTTCTCTAATTAAACTAAGGCTGCAAATGTATCGTTATTTTAGCTAGGAGTTGATTGTCCAAAATATATTACCTTAGATTAACCGGATTTTTGTTCATTCCACTAAATAAAACCGATTTTTTAAATACTTGTTGAAAGGCCTACTAACGCTGCCTAACAAGATGATTAAGCTTTACATCGCTTTCGTCATAATATAAATAAAATTTCCCCGATTGAGCTACGTCACACTGCGGTTTCTCGTGGCGGTGAATGTCCTTTATTCCTCGGACCGATTGCTGCTGCGCTGTCAACAATATTAGCGATAAAGAAATAATTAATTGTGGACTCCTTCCGCATAAAAAATACTTTTCTATAGGCCCACATTCGCCCTACATTTCTTACTATAAAGGTAATTACCGAAACGAAGATTATATGTCTTAGTTCTTATCTTATCAATTTGTATTGAATGCAACAACATTAGGCTACCATTTTACGAATGCAGCAAACCACATTTCTATAATTCACATTTGAATTTGTTCTTCAAACTCTTTGATCACCGAAGCATAGGCAGATAGTTTTAAAATGTCGCAGGGTTGCGAATGGGGAGTAAGTATATTGGTTCGGCGGCATTCTACCCGATAATTTTTTGTTCATTTTAACACTTAAATTAAATGCGTTTACGCCCGTTGAAAAAAATGTCTGAATTAGAATGGAATACACGCTTAGTTTGCTGTAGGTTAAAATAATCAAAATAGGTTGCTTTTCCGTGTTCTTCCTCTGTCTTTAGTAAGTTGCGTCACAATTATTTACATGTCCTTAAAAGGTCAACCCTAATCTGCACTCTACAAAAATCCGCCGATCAAAGGAACAAATACCGCCACGAAATGCGGTTGCGTACTGCCTATAATCGCGTAATTTAGGTAGGGATGCACAATATAGAATTTCGAATCTTTGAGATTCGAATCTCTAGGGATTCGAATCTTTACAAGCAATTTAATAAGAATAGTTAGGATTCGAAATTAAAAACGTAAAATATTGGCTGCGATCCAACGCGAAACAACACAAGTGATGCCGATTATGCAGACGTCAGCGTATCGTTTCAGCAAACATGCGACAGTGGATAACTATGATAAGAAACTTTTGGTGAATCGTCATTGAAGTAAATTCGTAATCTCAAAATTGTAAAATGGCTTCCTTATTCGTATGTAATACCCGTAATGCGTTTCTCCATACCGAAAGTGCATCTATCGTGCGAAGGCGTCCAAACATTTTCTAAAGCGGTAGCTCGGAAAACAACTTGCATCAAAGCACAACAACATTATCTTATCAGTTGTCCCATACACGTGCATCGTGGACAGACGCTCTTAAAACGAACGCACGCACAAAGAAAGTAGGTCACGTTCGCCAGGCTGTAATCACGTGGTTTATCGCACCTTTAAACATGACGCAATTATTCCAAAGGCGAAAGAGTTATTTACAGACTAAACACGTTAGTATTTGCAATATATATTTCACTTTTAAAAACAACTATCATTAACACAATCAATTAACACAATGAATAATATCCTATGTGTTCAATTATTTAGTTAGGTGATTTTGCATTGATTTATTTATTATACTTTTACCAGATGTATAACTGTGTTAAATAGTAAATTAATGTTTAATTGTGCAAGGGCATTAATAGCTAGTCTTGAAGCCGAACTGGGGAAATAAAAATTGTCTGGTGTTTGGGAGCATTTTTCTCAACCATTTATTTCAACAACAACCTACTAGACTATTATCCTCCCTCATGGCAGATAGTGTTTAGAGATGTTACATATGATTAAAAAAATATGTAATGGTAAATTATTGTTTGAAAATTTGCTCTCATTACAGTTTAAAAGCATATGGCTAATTCACTCTAAATGAGAAAATATATGCACAGCATAGCAAATTTAAATACATGGTAAAACATTCTAGAATAGGATTCGAAATTCTAGATTCGCAATATATTATTCTAGAATATTCTAGAATACCTAACTATCCTACACTGTGCATCCCTAAATTTAGGAAAAAAAATAATTTCAAAATATAAATATTCCTAGAAATTGGTTTAAACGACCGTTGTGCGATTTGTTATATCAAAATTTATTTTCGGGTTTTATAGGTTAGTTAGGTCATAGGCGGCCGCCTTGCGGGGGGCACCGGGGGGGGCGCACCCCCCCCCCCCCCCCCCCAAGGGGGGCGGGAGGGACCTCCCCATATACCGAAATTACATAACTAACTAATTTCTGATCTGTAATTTTTTCACTTATATTTTTTTCGTTTAAGCTACTAAAGCAGTTGCCCTGATACCTGTCATTTAAAATATAATCGGCGGCTATCAGGCCGCGCCGATTTTATCTATCTGGCTCTTTGATGACAAAACAAGATAATAAATTTGGCGCGAATCCTCGACCACGTGTGTTTACCGCCATTTGTATTATTTTTTTATTGCGCCAAATATTCTATGATCGGCAGCTTTTAAGTATTTTCTGTTATAAACTAACATAGGATGGGAAATTCCTTTTAATCCCCGGGATGTGAAAACGGTGCGCGCGCTAGAACAAGGGCACAATCAACCGACAACATGCGAGCTTAATTTGAGGACATAACGCTCGGGTAGGTCGAGCTAGCTTCGGTCGCAGGGGCGGTGAGTTGATCGTTTGAAATAATTTTGGCAACTCGATGACTATTACGTTGTCTACTTGTAGTTAAAACCGTCGCCGCGTTCATTAATATTTCGAAAGGTTACTTCACCGACCACGTTTAATTGAGCGTAATTGTTACGCATCGTGTGCCAGAAACAAAACAGCTACAGATAAGCATAGTTAGTTAATAAACTTCAATTTTACAAAACACCATTCACACGCCGATTGTTTGATTGTCTACGTATTATAAGCCGCCTTTCACACGTCGATTGTTTGATTTTAACTCAATATTATGTATTACAATTAAAGTTTTACTACTTATCTTTACGTGAACGTTTAAAAACTATATATAAAGCATCGCATAAATAAAGAGAAACATAATAACCTATCCTATTAGACCCGATAATTAATATTGATAGAACAAATCGCACAACGGTCGTTTAAACCAAATGCTAGAAATATTTATATTTTAAAATTAAAACCTTGACTAAATTACGCTTTTCTTAAAATGTTTGAATTATAGGCAGTACCGGTACGCAACCGCATTACGTGGCGGTATTTGTTCCTTTGATCGGCGGATTACCGGTATCGAAGAGTGCACATCAGGGTTGACCTTTTAAGGACATGTAAATAATTTTTACGCAACTTGCTAAAGACAGAGGGAGAAAGCGGAAAAACAACATATTTAAATTATTTTAACCTACAGCAACCTAAGCGTGTATTCTATTCTAATTCAGACATTTTTTTTCAACGGGCGTAAACGCATTTAAAACGTCTAATTTAAGTGTTAAAATGAACAAAAATCTCCCGGGAGGATGCCACCGAACCCATATACTCCCTGTGTCGTTACATTCGCAACCCAGCGACATTTTAAAACTATCCACCTATGCTTCGGTGATCAAAACATTTAAAGAAAAAATCCAAATGTGAATTAAAAAAATGTGGTGTTTATTTTTATTTTCCGGGCTTATAATTGGTGCTGTCTCCCTAAGCAACGGCTCGAACTAGATTCAGCGGTTTCAAGTAGATCGGATAAACAAGTACCGTTAATATCAAATACTAAACACACTGCAAGTTCGGGGTTGGGTAACCATAATGTGCGTACGCTAAAAAAAAAAGCCGTATTGATAGTAAGACGACAATATTGGTTTTAAAAGCTGTTACTAACACTGCTGCATTCGTGAATGGTAGCCTAATGTTGTTGCATTCAATACAAGTTTAAACAAAAAGTACTGTTTATTTTGTTTCCTATAGTAAGCAAACTTTTGCGACATTCTGTTTGATAAGATAAGAACTAACACATATAATCTCTGTTTCGGTAACTACCTCCTTTATAGTAAGAAGTATTGCGCGAATGTGGGCCTATAGCGAAAAGTATTTTTCATGCGGAAGGAGTTTGATCAAATTGAGCTTGTTAGATAATAGCAACAATTAATTATTTCTTTATCGCTGGTATATCGTTGACAGCGCAGCACCAATCGGACCGATAGGATTAAAGGACATTCGCCGCCACGAGAAACCGCAGTGTGACGTTGGGCTATCGCGGAGATTTTATTCATATTATGACGAAAGCGTTTGTTAAGCAGCGTTAGTTGGCCTTTTAAAAAAACGATTTCATTTACAACTCCCAGTTAAAATAACGATACATTTGCGGCCTTAGTTTAATTAGAGAAAATGTTTATTTTAATATGACGTACGCTAGAATAGATGACGTCACAGTACGTCTGACCTCCCCATACAAAATAAAAAGTCGGCGCGTATGAGTTAGGTTATTATATTTCTGTTTATTTATGCGATGCTTTATAGTTTTTAAACATTCACGTTAAAATAAGTAGTAAAACTTTGGTTTTGTAATACGTAATATTGAGTTAAAATCAAACAATCAGCTTGTGAATGGTTGCTTATATCAAGTAGACAATCAAACAATCGACGTGTGAATGGTTGCTTATATCAAGTAGACAATCAAACAATCGACGTGTGAATGGTTGCTTATATCAAGTAGACAATCAAACAATCGACGTGTGAATGGTTGCTTATATCAAGTAGACAATCAAACAATCGGCGTGTGAATGGTGTTTTGTAAAATTGAAGTTTATTAACTAACTATGCTTATCTGTAGCTGTTTTGTTTCTGGCACACGATGCGTTGCAATTACGCTCAATTAAATGTGGGCGGTAAAGTAACCTTTCGAAATAATAATGAAACGGTTATAACTACAAGTAGACTATCGTAAAAGTCACCGAGTTGCCAAAAATATTTAAAACGATCGAAGACGTTTTATTTTTTTTAAACCCCGTAACTCGCCGCCCCTGCACCAAAGCTAGCTCGACCTACTCGAGTGTTATGTCCTCAAATTAAGCTTGCATGTTGTGGGTTGATAGTGGGCGCGATGTATTCTGACGAATGCTAACTTTCTAACGCGCGCACCGTTTTCACACCCCGGGGATTAAAAGGAATTTCCCATCCTATGTTGGTTTATAACAGAAAATACTTAAAGCTGCCGATCATAGAATACGATTGATGCAATAAAAAAATAATAAAAATGGCGGTAAACACACGTGGTCGAGGATTCGCGCCAAATTTATTATCTTGTTTTGTCATCAAAGAGCCAGATAGAGAAAATCGGCGCGGTCTGATAGCCGCCGATTAAATTCCAAATGACAGGTATCAATCAAGGCAACTACGTCAGTAGCTTATCGGAGATTTAATTGACAACTAAACGAAAACAATATAAGTTAAGATTAAACCATTAAAGATCAGAAATTAGTTATCTTAAATTTGCGTATGGGGAGGTCACCTCCCCGCCAGGCTCGCTATGGGGTGGTATGACCACCCCATGTCCCCGTAAGTCGGCGCCTATGGTTGGGGTAATTAAGTTTTTGGGGTTAAAAAATACAGTGTTGGGGTAATTAAGTTTTAGGGGTAAAAGAGTCAGTGTTGGGGTAATAGGGTTGGTGTTGGGGTAAAAGGGATTACAGACAGTTATGAGGTAACTTCGTAATAATATTTGTATAATCAGCATAGCTCAGATAGCGCACATATCCTGATATCAAACACTATATGACAACAATTTTACATTTAAACAAATCATGAATCTCATGAATATCCAGAACATACAAAATATTACTTAATAAAAAATCATGAGTATTCTAAAATATCACAATCACAAATATAATCTCATGAATTATCAGGAAATATCACAATCCCAAATATAATATCATAAAATATCATGAAATATCACAATCACAAATATAATAAATATCATAAATTATCACGAAATATCAAAATCACAAATATAATATCATAAAATATCACAATCACAAATATAATAACATAAAATATCATGAAATATCAAAATCACAAATATAATATCATAAATTATCACAAAATATTAAAATCATAAATACAATAATTATCATAAATTATCACCAAATCTCAACATCATAAATTATCCCAATCACAAATATATCATTTTAACTTATCATGAAATATCATAAATTATCACGAAATATCACAATCACAAATATAATAAATATCATAATCATCACAAAATATTAAAATAACGAAATATAATATCATAAATTATCACGAAATATCAAAATCACAAATATAATAAATTATCACGAAATATTAAAATCACAAATATAATATCATAAATTATCACAAAATATTAAAATCATTAATAATAAATATCATAAATTATCAAAATCATAAATTATTACAAAATATCACAATCACAAATATCATACCTGCATGAAATGTTGGGAAGGAATGGCGCTTCTTGCTGCTCTTGTAGCCGGGTTTGTTGCTCACTATCTTCCTTGCTGCCGCTCCCATTGTTCCTTTCTCCCTCACATCCGCATCCCTCTTGCTCCCAGGACTCTTGGCTCCCGTATCCGAGATGCTCAGGGTGTCGAACATCTTGCGCGCGTCGTCACTTAGCTGTAGATAAAGTTTTGATAATGTCCCAAGTGAATATGGGGAGTCAAGGGCAACACTGAATAGAGAAGAGGGAAGAAGGGAAACTGCTCACTAAAATTACGAAAACTAATTTAAACCCTGCCCTAAACCCTAATCTCAACCCCAAAATTCCAACCTCATGTTTAAAACTAACTCTAAACTTGATAGTATTTGTGGTTAACGAGCAACAAATCCGTTAACCAGTTACTGCTCAACTGATCCTAATACGCATGTCAATCTTTGGTGTTGAGTATAAAAATGAACACAATTCTGCACGAAAATAGTCACCTTGACGAAGAAAAATGTAAATATCCCAATCTTATCACTGACTTGATAGTGTTAGTGGTTAACGAACAGTTAACTGCTCAAATGATGCTCAGTCCTTATATGCATGCTAATCTTTGTCGTTGGGGATAAAAATGAACACAATTCTGCACGAAAATAGTCACCTTAACGAAGGAAAGTGGGAAGATCCCAATCTTCTCCCTGAGCATTCCTTCCACCCAGTTTTCATCCACTTTGCGGATCACAATGATCTTCTCGTTCTGGGTGAATGATGAGTTAGAGAGAAATGTCGCAATGGGAATCAGAAGATATGATATTAGTGGTTGGATAATGGATATGTTATAAGAGTAACGCCTAGCTACAATGGAAACCAGACATAAAAAACTGAAAGTGTCAGCAATTATGAAAGAGACGGTAGCTAATTGGTGCTACATGTAAACTTGTGGTAAAATTCGGACACTTTCGAACAAAGTAAAATTACAGTAATGTTAAACATTTACAAAAAGTAGTGCTAAATAGTATTTCATTTGCAAGAGTAAATTCTTACTCGCACGCAAGTGGTTCTGCTGTTACTCGCACTTATTTTTATCCTTGTAGAATCAACATATTCTACAGAGCTGTGTCATTAACCACAAGTTTGACACCAGCAGTCATGAACTTTTAAATTCATCACATTACAACAAAATCTCATGGTGGAAATTAGGGCGACACTAAAAGGAGGGAAAGCGGGAAGGAGGGAAACTGCTTACAAAACTATGTAAATTTTTGTTTGACCCTGTTCTAAACACTAATATCAACCCCAAAACTAACCTAACTCTAACCCCATGTTTAAAACTAACTCTAACGTGCTAATCTTTTATTTAGTATGCAGTTTTCCTCCTTTCCGCCTTCTTGCTTTCCCTCCTTTTAGTTTTCCCCTGAAAATTACCTTGGAGAACGTCAAGCAATCCCTGTCCTTTTCAGCGTCGCTAGATTCGAAGTCGTAGAGAGCATAACAATACGGCCCATCGCTTGCCAATGGCTGGATAACCTGCACAATACGGCATTTCAGCAATGTTTACTGCAGTGTGATGATAAACAGATGTGTGTGAGCATAATACTAGGGTTGTAGATTAACTGTGAATATTAAGGGTTAATCAGAGTATAATAGGTAAGTTAACCAAACATAATTTTGCGAACACCAATGAAAACATAACTTTATTTATAGGTTAAAGACATTACCGGTTTACCAGAGTTATGCTACACTAATAATCTTATTACAGATGTACAATTTTTAAATGGAACAACATTATCACTAAATAGGGTAGTTTTCAATCGATAGTTTTAGTCAGTGACACAAAAATGCGTTTTATTACTATGTTTGGACTGCATGTTTTAAATTTAAATATTTAAGTCATTATTGGAGAATTTTTTTTACACCTTGAAGGGATTAAGGGTGAGATTTGCACACCTACTTGATGGTGATATTAGTATCCAGACTAACACATTGTCCTGACAGTGGAATATGTGTGGTAGGATAGGATATTAATATTTATTCCCCACTAATGCGAAAACGCAACGGGCATTAACACACAGGCAATCGTCAGATCACCTCACACACACTGATGGTTACGGAGCTATTGCAGCGAGTGTGTAAGTAGCAATTTTAAGTTTTATTTCAGACATAAAAGGTATTAGTTAAGTAATCAGTAAATTTGTATTATGAAATGTTAACCCTGCCGCACATATACAAATTGAATTAAGCTTATCATTCTGACACTAAGAAATGTAATTTAGCGGTAATAGAATTCATGATGATTTAACTAACAAGCACCAATCCACACTTAATCTGACTTACAAATAACACAAAGTTTATTGTGTGCTATTAATCCGCCCTCGTAAAGAAGTTTTCCGTTGTCAGAAAGCATTGAGCTATTTTACTTTAAATTTCAGGTCAAATTAAACTCATTGGGAGGAGATTTCGGTTCATTTGAAATGGAATAAACCAGCTGTCCACCCACATAAAGAGTGATGACTAGAAATTACTAGAAAATTACAGATATCAACCATGTAAGAGAGAAAAATTTTAGCTTAACTTTATACTAAAAATTTACTTTATACCAAAATTTAAAAGTGTTTTATTTACATCTTTATTTTAGACAATGCTTGTTTTATGTGAAAAATTTTGTGCAGGAGGCCCCTTGTTGTGTTGTAATTAGAGCTTTAATGAAAACCAATGCTGGAAAAGGGGGTAACGCAGTAGCAATGCTATGTGGATACATGTATTTAAACACAATCATTTACAAGTTAAAAGGTGATCACAAAAAAATACATTTGATGTAACGGTATATATATATATATCCATATATAGTTTATGCCACCCACACATGTACACACACCACATGTCACAAGAGAAATTACAGATAAAACCTGTGTAAGAGAGAGAAGTATATAAAAGGTGAACACAAGAAATAACATTCAATGTACCGGCATATTATTTATATATATATAGCTATATAGTCCATGCCACCCACGCATATACAAACTTCACCCACCTCCACATAATTTGCGGGGAAGACACCCTTTCTACCATGACACTCCCCACTGAACCAGTTGTCGTCAACACGCTTCGTTAGCGCCACCATATCGCCTTTCTTGAACACCAGGTCACTGTATCAATTGGACAGTTTATTGGAATTTAAAACATCCACTGTAACATGAGACTTTTGATTAACTCTATACGTTGGAATGTTTACTCAAACTAGAGCTATTTGAAGTGAAAACAAAACACGAGTACAGCTGATAAGAGCACCTTAGACTAAGCCAAAAAATATTAAGTTAAAATAACTGTTCATAATCTATTTATTGAGTTAGCATGTACATGCTTTTGAATGAAAAAATACTGTTACCTTCCATTTTAAACTCAGCTTAACATCTTTTTTGCTATAAAGCTTCCTAAGCCGCCTTAAAAATACATTTTATTCTCCAAAAGATAGGTTACTAGACTAAAAATATAAAAATTAAAACAGAAATACATGTCATTTGACAAATCATAATACATTTATATATTTGTACTGGCACATGTAAATTGAAATGTTCTGTTTTCAATAACAAATTTGATTTAAAAAAAATCATTTCAAACATTTATTATATTTTATCGGTATGTCATATAAGTATATATAAGTAGTATACACATACACATAAAAGCCCTAGTTGTTAAATTTATTAAAAGTACAAAGGTGCATCCTATTCGCAATAAAATATGTATGTTGGTATTATAACTTAGTGTGTTAATTTGAAGTTTTAATTTTAAACTTAATCAGAAATTGGAAGTGCCAGATGTTTAATTTGGAAACAGTGTATATATATTAATAATAATACTAATATATATATACCATTGCTTATTATAAAATTTCATAAAATCAAGTTCAGTTGGTCAAACTTTTAAACTAAAAAAATTGAGCAAACTTTTTTTAAAAAAAATCAAGCATATCTAGTTTAAAATTGAGCAAACCTTGGTATATGAGATTCGTAGTCGAAGAGTGCTTTCGCATGAGGTCTAGTTGCCGTGGATACCTGTGTAACAATCATTGCATTATCTTATCAATAATGCAATGCTTCCTTCACATAGGGGTGCACATTGCAGTAAAGTAATAATTGGACATTTTACGGATAATAAGAAATTTCGTCTATTTTTGGGCAACCATGATACTTTTATTAAGTGTGGTGCAAAAATTACCTTGAACTAGCTCTCATCTGATACTGTTTCGTAGGGATTCACAATATAGAATTTAAGTAGAAAGTATAGGGCTAGTCCACTTCATTTAACAATCATTTACCCTTTACCGCCCGGTATCTATTTTTTAAATGAGAAAATATATGCACAGCATAGTAAATTTAAATATATGGTAAAACATTCTAGAATAGGATTCGAAATTAATTATTCTAGAATATTCTAAAATACCTAATTATTCTATATTGTGCATCCCTACTGTTTGGTCTTTGAGCAAGACAACTGTTCCCTTGAGATGTCGAATTCGAAGGGTTTAATGAAAATAGGAAGTAACTGATAGTGTCAACTGAGTAGTGTAATTTTACTTTAGGTTATTTTTCCTTCCATTTTCATTCTCAATTTCAAGGCCACATCTGCTAAAGCAGGCTAACCTCACTTTTTGTTTACCCTTTATTGCACTGTTGTCTACAAGACGTATCGTTTAATTTTAAAAAGTTGTTTGAAAATTATTGTATCTTGCATAAGTTGGCGGCTACATCTGCTAATTTAATATTTAATCAGATTTTTACTGAGCGCTGATTGCTAGAGCGAGAAACAGGAATGTGTAGGGAAAGAATAATGAAGGAAATCTGCTTAATAAAAGTAGGTAATCTACTTAAAACTCTGACCACAACATTAACACTAACCCTAATTCCCTATCTCTATTTTCCTGTGCCGTTTTCCTCCTTTTAATTCCCTCTGACATAGCCACAGTTATAGGCCAAACCAACGCTTACCTGCAAAGAAGATGCAGAATACGGTTCGCTGATCGCTCGTTCGTGAATGGGGCGTCTCTCCAAATCCACAAGGTTTGCCTCCGATCCCCCGTCTTTCGCTCCACCACTAGCTGGCACCGGTGAGCTCAATATTCCTTCCACTGTAAAGGTTTTCAAGTTTGTAAAAATGATATAAGGTTTCCAAGTTTGTAAAAATGATATAGCAGGCGAATAAGGGTGCATCAAATCTCGGTTGCAAATCTGTGAGTGTATACTTAATATAAACATTGCTTGATCACACTTTGTTTTGTTTTGTGGTACAACTGGGACTTGTATTCATAAAACCAAGAATAAAGCTCAAAATTAAATAGTATTTTACAAAAAATAGTATTTAGATTGTATTTACAGAGTTTCATCATAGCAAATACCATCCACTTTTCCCTAGTACATAACAAGCAATTTGCTCCAACACACTTTTTTTATTTAAATTATTCTTTGGGGGGTTGTACGTCGTAAATGATTGTGTTTAAATACATGTGTCCACCTAGCACTGCTACTGTGTTACATTGGTTTTCCTTATAGCTCTAATTCAAACACAACAAAGAGCCACCTGCACAAAATTTTCCACATAAAACATATGTCTGGAATAAAGGTGTAAATAGAACAATTTTAAATTTTGGTATAAAGTAAATTTTTGTTATAAAGTTAAGCTAAAATTTTGCACTGGTCTTATGTATTTAAATATTAATACTTACATTATAAAAAATGTAATAATCAATAAATAATGAAGAATAAGAAGCATGCTAACACGGCTCTAAAAGAAGATTGTCCTTAGCTCCCTGTTCAATTTCCTCACTCGCGTGTACATGTTTATCCATGAAAAACAGTCTAAATTAAACTTCTTTTTACTATAACAACAAAACTGAAGCTGCGAGATCTCTTTTTTTTAATTCATTCTTACGATTTATATGATTTATTTGCGCTTCAATGCCCAATCATGTGTTTTTCTTTTATTATGTGTTAATTTGACTTCAAGAATTTGAATTAATGTTTGTTTAATGTTTGAATTAATGTTTTTTAACGAACCAATCAAACAAGACGCGTTGTTAAATAAAGCAATCGGAAAATCCTATGACAGCGGCGCAACAATTTATATAACCTCGGTTATTAACACCTTTAAGCATTCTGGTTTTAAGCAAGTTTCCACTGCTATTAACTGTATGAACAAGTTTTTGAATTAATGCCCCCGGAAATGGATAAGAAAAATGTCAATTGCAAACTACGGTGACTAAATTGACAAACTAGTCCAACCGAATAGCATGGTTGGTTTGTGCATCACCTAGGAGCCAAAAGGTTAAAGGTTCGAACCTGATTTCTTACTAGTCAGTTGAGTGTTTTGACAAGACACTTAACGGACATTGTATGAAGCCAGTAGATTGATATGTTCATATAAAATTGTAGGAACATCTTCATCACACACAACACACTGAAATAGCTTTAGTAACCTGACATTGGGTGCAAGGTAATATGACGATAACCCTCATAAGAACGCTGCCTGATGTGATTGCGAGGTAATCTGACAAATATCCTCATAATAACGCTCCCTTATAATTATCGAGGTATTCTGACGATTGCCGGTGTGTAATGCATCTTGCTATATCACAAACACCAGGAGAAAATGAATATTTTGTCTTATCCTAAGTAAAAATGTGGCAAGCCGTACCTGAATGTCGCCGAAAGTCAGGTTTCTCGGTTGCTTGTGGTTTGTTGTTCTGTTGATACTTGATACCATCCAGCAGCCTGATGAGCAGAATATTGGCAGGGAGGTCTTCTACCTTCTGCTTGACGAGGACTCGACATTCCGGGCAACGTAGCTCCTTGTGTGACTTCACAATTGTCTGAAGACACAACTTGCAGAATGTGTGTTGACATGGCAAAACCTGCGAAAAGCAGAATGAAGGTTCAGTTAGTTATTTGAAAGATGTTTGGAAGACTGGTCAGGGAAAACTAAGAGGAAAAGAGAGACATAAGGAAAGTGCAAACTAAAATAATATTTTAGTGCGAGGGTAGGTTTAGTTCTGGGGTTTAGTTTGGTGTTTAGGGCAGGGTCAGAATTTGTTTCCACAGTTTTAGTGAGTTTTGTAATAATGCTTGCATAAATATTACCTTATTTTGTTCGTCCAATGGCTTTAGGCAAACAGAACATTCAAGCAAATCATTTATGAATTCAGAATTCATTCTCCTTAACTGCTCTGTAAATAAAATAAAAAAATACAGCCCATTAAACTACCTGGGTGGGTTATTACAAAAAACATATGCAGATTTATAGGGCTTCACTAATTAGCAGGACCAGACAACACACTATCACGAGCGGGATAAACTAGTTTTGTCACTAACATGAGTGAAATGGGGTAATGCACCATTAACTTAAGCAGGACGATTTTATAACATAAGCAGGAAAAGTATATCATGAGCGGGAAGAAGTATTTTGTTCACTAACATGAGCGGGACAGTTTATATTATTACATAACCTCTACCCCGTACTGTGTATGTTAGTGACAGGATATTTAATAGGATAGGATATTTATGTTTATCGCCATGAATGGAAAAACCAGGGGGGGTTAACACACGGGCAATCGTAAGATCACTTCGCGCCCATCGCCGGGTTACCGGAGCTATTGCAGTAGGTTGTATATGATAGACATGTTCCTTTAATTTGGTAGAACCCATCAATGCGCTGGGTTCATAATAATGTGCTGTCTAACCCGGCTGCCTCCCAAATAAGTGCTTAGATTGTTATAGAAAGTAATTCTAACCCTGTCCCAAATACAAAACTCAACCCCAGAACTAACTTTAACCTCAATCCTAACGTTAATAGCATTATCTTTATTTTAGTTTTAGAAGTTTTCTCTAAGGTTTTTGTAATTACGAAGTATAGTAAGTGATCCAAGCGATCCTGTAGTATTTAAAGGTACCGGTCCCACTCAGCTAACCAGCAGAATAGTGTTTCGGGGCATGACTAAAAGGAGGGAAATAGGGATGGAGGAAAACTACTCACTACAATAATGGAAACTAATTCTAACACTGCTATTAACACTAATGTTAACCCCAGAACAAACTCTAACTCCAAACAAAATTTTAAAACTAACTCTAATAACCCAATCTTTATTTTAGTTTGCAGTTTCCCGCCTTCCCTCCTTTTAGTTTCCCCCGTGTGTTGTCCAGCCCCGCTGTCCGGTTGCTTATTAATACTACAGGACTGCTTGAATCGCTTGGAACGCTTAGATTGCTATGGAAATTAATTCTATACCGTACTCTGTCCCAAAACACTAATCTCAACCCTATAACTAACTTTAACCCCAACCCTAACATTAATATCATGCTTTTGTAAATACTTAGTATAGTAAGCGATCCGCCGCCGTTCCGCAAATTAGTGAAGCCCGATTTATAAGCAGATTTAAAGATTCTGATCTTTCTTCTGACGCTTAAGGGTTAAACGCCACCATAAACCCAAATTCAGGCTTATTTTATGAATAAAATAAAAACCAAAAATAAAATTTTATTGAACCTGTACTACACCTGCATAAATTGACCTTTTATTTATATTAGCCAGGACTTAAAGTATGTTACATGTAAGGCAAGCGACCAAGGGTAAAAAATCTACGCTGGAACATAAAACATGCCCATTTAGGACGGACCTTCGGTAATTACTATTGGTCTAACTTGGGTGGACATACCTGTTACAGACTAATCTAGTAGTTCGTCATACGTAATACCATAGAGTACTAATATATTAGTACTCTATGGTAATACGATACTTGAACCCCAGCCCAGCGATAACCTTTAGACACTTTTGTAACTTGACAACTCAAACCGGTACTTTAACTCGAGTAGCGTGGGTAGGATTAGGGAACATTACATTTTCTACATAAGGGAAACTTCAACTCTTACTTTAAATCTCTGATGTATATAATTATAATCTCACACAAGACAAAAAAAAACGATAATTCGACAGAAAAATTAAAACTGTTGAAAATTTAAATTTATAATCTTTTGGACAATACTAAGTGTCGTGTCGTCTCTAAAAGTGGCGTGTCGTAACCACACTTCCTCGACCGTCCGTTTACTTAGGTGGGTTAGTTCATCGCCTTTCAGTCGAAGGGTTGAATATTTAAAATTGCTCGTGTGATAACGATTCTAACGGAGGCATTTAACCAATTATTCCCCCCATCCATCCTTTAAAAACTGACCTCACAAATTAGAATGTCACTCAAAATCATGCCTCCGGAAGTTGAACGCCTCCTAAAACAACTCATCGGAAATCTAAGCCAAAGCAGTTTCCCTGATGCAATAGAGCACTCAAACGTATGGGTCAACTAACCAATTTGACTTATGTTTAAGAATTGCATATGTTTTTGCATTAATGTATGTACAGGTGTTGTGGTCCAAAGAAAAAAACCTAGGTATGCTCTTCCATTGTATTTCGTTGTACCACGGAATGCTCCGTCTGCTTAACTAGTGTGAGATTTATCGTCGCCATTATTGTATATGTTAATATAGATGTCACGAGGGAATAATATCGCTTAGTATTCCCTTTTTTACCAAAGTATAAAACACTCGTTTTTACCGCCTGCTTATTATCGTGAGGTAATCTCTTCTTTGATAGTTTTAGTTAGTATGTTTTGGAATTATCGGTTATTGTAAAGGTGTATATGACGTGCTTTGGCTCATGTTCAGTCAAAATTTGGTAAATATTAAGAAATTTTATTTTAGGGTGTTTTTCTTTTTTCACCTTATTCCAAAGCCGGCTTCCCCCTCAGTACTCGGTCGCGCTTGCACACTTTAACTCGACGCTTATATAACATCAAATTTAATTAGGTAATTTTGATTTAAATTATTTCGTTGAAATTTATTTTTATTAATGTAAGGTTTAACGGGCACGTCGTTTTTTTCTCCTTAACTTGTAAGGTGTCTATTCACTGACGTGTTTTAACTTTTGCCGTTTTATCCTGCTTCCTTAATTTGAAATAATTGTTTTTTTGTTCTTGATTGTAATGAAGGAGCAAAACAATAAACTAAACTTATTTTTTAAATTGGTAAATTTGTAATTATTTAATTGTACATATATTTTTCCTTAGAACATCGTCATTTACAAGACTTTTCGTTCCCGTCTCCAATTACTTGTTAATTTTCGAATAAATTCATGGAGTTTGAATTATTTCAAACTCTGAATACGAGACGCCGTCTAAGCATATTGCAACTTCTCACAAAGACAGGTGTTAGGAGCTAGCACCTAGTCGGGAAGTTATATCTAGTACATTACATTGCGTTATTACTCAATGTGTTAGAAACCGCCCTTGAAATGCCCCTTTCTTAAGGACACAAACAAAGCACGCAACTCGTTTTGAACCTACAATTATCCGGTCGTAATTCCTCGCACCAGCATTAAGAAATAGCCTACACCATTGGCAATACAAAAACCACAGTCAATCCCATTTAAACTTCCTTATAATCAGATAACAACCTTGAATCGTTGTGTAAAAAGCGGATAAAACAACAGCCAGGCCAAAGCGTTTGGACAAAACGAAACGATTTTTAAAACAGATTAACAGGGATTTTTTGATAAAATTTCCAAGTTCACTCTTAGGTTTAATCGTTTTTAAACTTCCGCCTTTTGAACCCGCCACGACCTCCGCCACGCCCACTTCCACGCCCCCCACCTCGTTTCTTTTGGAACTGTTTGTAATCGCGCTCAGTATACTCGTGCGGGGTAAACGGCCGTTTCGGCGTATCGTCCGAATCGCGATTCGTCTTATTCGAGTTCCGACCTCTTTTCCCGCCCCGCCAGCTATCCGGTACAAACTCGCCGATTCCGGTTCTAACCGGTGGAGCGGTGAAGCTGCGCTCGTGGACTTTCTTTCTCGAATGTTCGTTCACCAACTTCTTAAGAACGTGGGTCTGATGTGCGGTGTCGAGGCGAGCGTTGGAAGGGACATCCACAATCTTCCCAAATGTCTTCGGCTCCTCCACAGTCTCAACCTCTTCTTCCTGTCCTTCCATTTTCTTCAATTTCCAAACAAAACTCCCGGAGAGCATATTCTTAAGCGTAATCTGCTCATTACTGTCACCAAGTGACACGCTACGCTGCTTTTTTAAACCGCTAGTGGGCATAAAAATTTGAAACGGATTCCAGATTTCCCGATCGAGCGCTTCTAATTTTCTCTTCACTTCCTCTGTAATAGAGTCCTGTTCTGTACTCACAGACTTCGTTCTGCATAATTGTGGCGACGCTTCATCCGAACCACCGTCAAAACTACCCAGCAGAGAGGATTTGTTGGTTATTGAAAAATCGGACAGCTTCGACGCCGAAATCGGATCCTTTTTAAAACTCGCGTTCGGCGTCGCACAGTCCTGGAAGGACAGGTCGTGAGGGCATTGGAGCAAGTTCGCGTAATCGTCTTCCGTTTTCGCCGGAACAGGAACCCGCGACTCCACAGTCGCCGTTCCGCCTTTATCCGACCGGAGTGATTTGTTTCTCGCCTCAAGAACGAGCTGATGCACGGCGAGTACGTGTTGTCGTAACAACGGTGGTACCGGGTTACAGCACGCCAGCACCCCCTGAGATTCACGCGGCAGTATTTCAGCGATCTGAAGCAGCATATGGTTGGGTAGCACGTACCCGCAGCTTTCATCCTCCTGCCGCGCCAAGCCGTCTCTCCAGGCATAAATAAGTCGCAGCGCTTCGAGTTGCTGGGAGTTGAAGTCCTTCTTCCCTCCGCGTCGTTTCTGCTTTTCCATCAGCGAGAGATGGGAAGATGCCGTGGTTACAGCCTTCTCGTACTTCAAAAGACAAATTTCGCGGCTTTTTTCATGAACCTTCTCTAGCATACCGGTTCCCGCTTTAAGCAAATCTATTTTCATCATGTCGTACACATACAGAAGGTAATGGGTGTCACCCTGAAAGAGAAGTCATTATATCAATTTTACCTCGAGCACATTGCCGGCCGGGTTACTACAGCTATTGCAGTGTGTTGTATGATTAAGACGTTTCATCATTTTTAGTAGAACCATTCAATCTACTGTATCTAGCAGTGCCCGCTGAGTGCCCTGCCCAATTATGCTAGCGAACAGTTTTAATCCTGCAACCTTTTATTTCCATTCCACGTTTCTACAGAATGGTGACACATTAGGCCACCAAATCCAGTCAGAAAGAGACTGTGCAAAGTTCGAACTTCACCCTAACCCCTTTATTGCACGTTTCTGCCTTTGGACAAGGCATTAAATATGCATTCTGCACGGTCATTTTCCTTCTATTAATTCAAATACCTGGGCATACAGCAACATCTCCTTTGGCAGAGGGCGAACTCTCCAGTCTGCCAATTGGTACTTCTTATCAGCTTGAATATTGCAGTAATGTGTGAGCAGAAAATCAAGTGAAAATCGAGCTAAACCCAATGCTCTTGAAGCTTGGCCTAAAATGACACCACATATGAAACGTAATGTTACATAATTATATATTTTTATATTTATGTACATTTTTATGGACATGTTATTTTGTCTATTCGCTTTGACTCTTTCTGTCCATTTTTATGATTTGGATTCCCGGAGATATTACAATGCGCAGTATATGATAGAGATTTTGGATTATATAAAAAGGCTACGATTATGAAAGAAACACTCCACAATTGAGCACATGTAATACTTTTCATCTATTTTGTGACTAATATTCAAATAAGAAATAAAATGGCCAAAATGTATGCTGAAAGTAGCGTGATTTACTCAAGTATGACATTTAAGGTGGAAGACTATTTTAATACATGCTATTTCCAGGATACATTGAAGCCCCAGCATATTTCATTTTAAAATTTTCCTGCATTTAGTGTTTTAAAATGATGTTGGCATTCCTAGCCTTGAATCCAACCAATAATCCAATGGGTTTAGTCAACGTCCAGTACCTTCTACACAAACATAAAGCTAGTGCCTGGCTTCGATTCCACTAACTTTTTGCTATACAGGCGTTTTACCAATCCAGCCAATTAGTCTGACTTTTGATGATCCCATACAGTTTATGACCACCACTGCTTCTAGCAGCAAAAATTCCCAAACACAGCTTTAATATTTTTCTTTGTATGCGTGTCCAGTTTTTAGCCGCAACCCAACCGAACAGCCTGACCATTAATTACAACTGTAGTAGCAAGGAAGGAAATTATTTGTTTACCATTGCTAGGTTTGAACTTTAATTCAAGCTTGTTACCAAGACCTTCTTTATATAGAATTGGTACATTTATCGGCCGGCGGTCGCAGTATACAAGCTTTTTCTACCGGACTTATTTTTAAACCCATGACTGGCTTGTTGCTAAGATCGATTTTTTGTATGTAAGTTGGTATATGTATCAGTCGCGTTAACCAATCGACCACACGGCCACAGGGTCGCGCTAAACATCCGGTAACACGAACGTGTGACTTACAATCACTACCGCCTCTATCGGCCAAAACACTTAAACTCACCTGTGTCAAAGAGATTAACGACATAAATCCCGAAATCGCGTTGCAACCAAACGATGTCAGAATCAGCTCCGTGGAAAACCTTCACGATCCGAGGGTCGGTGAAAACTTCGTTCAGAATATTCAACTCGCTACGAAGTGCCAGGGTGTCAATGATGTAGTCTTTCTCTCGAGTAGAAAGCTGGAAAAGGTGTTAAAAAGTTGATTGCAGTTTAGTTTTTAAAAATTTTTGTCTCTTTCATATTAGCTTAGTTTATTTTTTGTTGATTGTAGTTTAGTTTTTTATTCATTTTTTGTCTCCTTATATTGGTGTTGATGGAGCTAATTGCAGTTTAGTTTTTAATTCATTTTTGTCTTTTTATATTAGTTTAGTTTATATTTTGTTAATTGCACTTTAGGTTTTAATTCATTTTTGTATCTTCATATTAGTTCAGTTTATTTTTTGTTGATTATTCATTTTTTGTTGATTGCAGTTTAGTTTTTAATTCATTTTTGTCTCTTCATATTGGTTTAGTTTATTTTTTGTTGATAGCAGTTTAGTTTTTAATTCATTTTTGTCCCTTCATATTGGTTTAGTTTATTTTTTGTTGATAGCAGTTTAGTTTTTAATTCATTTTTTGTCTCTTTCATATTAGCTTAGTATATTTTTTGTTGATGGCAGTTTAGTTTTTAATTCATTTTTTGTCTCCTTATATTGGTGTTGATGGAGCTAATTGCAGTTTAGTTTTTAATTCATTTTTGTCTTTTTATATTAGTTTAGTTTATATTTTGTTAATTGCACTTTAGGTTTTAATTCATTTTTTTTATCTTCATATTAGTTTAATTTATTTTTTGTTGATTGCAGTTTAGGTTTTAATTCATTTTTGTATTTTCATATTAGTTTAATTTATTTTTTGTTCATTGCAGTTTAGTTTTCAATTCATTTTTGTATTTTCATATTAGTTTAATTTATTTTTTGTTGATTGCAGTTAAGTTTTCAATTCATATTTGTATTTTCATATTAGTTTAATTTATTTTATGTTGATTGCAGTTTAGTTTTGAATTCATTTTTTTGTCCTTATTATAGTTTAGTTTTTTTTTTGTTTCCATGATGAAAACTCGCCACAGCATCGCTATTTAAAATATAGCGAAAACAGCTATTTAAAATGCATTTTTAAATCTATGATTTTTATGGGGTTAGTAAGTGTTTATGTGTTTCCTAGCACTGCTAGAATGCCATCTTTTTTTCAGCCCAACTGTAACAATAACATGCAATATCAAATGTGTTTTCCCCCGCTTTTTCCAAATTAAGTTCGATAGATTTCACTCACCTGCATTAAACAAGTGATCCCTTGAAAAGACCTGTACGAATGGGCTTCCAAATCCACGGCAATTACCGACTTTGATTTTAACTCGCTAAGTACGTCCATCAGATCACTGGGCTTGTCGACCAAGCGACAGGTTTCTGGGTCTATATCCTTGTATCTGAGAATGGGTCGTTATGACTTTTGAAATAGCCTTTAACCTTATAACTATGCATTTGTAATAATAAATATAATATATAATATTTATTTTTAATTTTTTATATAAGAAGAAGAATATTTTGTAATGATTGATTTTTCCTAAAAACTATGTTTTTTCATCTAACTTAAAGAGCAATAGCCAATATTTATAATCACAGAAGGCTTAGTCCATTTTCCTTATCATTTGTGCAAAAAAATGGGCATGAGAGTCAAGATAAATAGGTGTCAGGTTCTATCTCTAGCTTGGGCATTTACCTACACCCAAAAAAGCTTATTTTAGGGGCAGGTGGGGATTGGGGGTAGGGTGAAAGACCCCTCTGTAAAATGAATCTTTTATTTACACTTAAACTGTGTAACAGTTCATTATTAAATAACAGTATTTTTATTCTCCCTGACCAGAATACTACTTACTTAAAGCAGTTCCCAATCTGTAATACACGATGGTATGCTGGATAGTATGTATCTATGGTCCCCTACCAGTTCCCTTTTATATCTTTTATCTAGATAGGCTCTTACATCTAACCCATTCAACCAATCTATTTTCTCTTCCAAACTCATCCTACTTAATCTTACTAAAGTTTAAATAGGCTCTTTTATCTAGACCAGGGGTGGGCAACGGGCCAGATTTGGGAAAATGAAGTTCTCAGTGGGCCGGATTATTACATGAACAGTGTTCAATATTTTAATTATAGGGTATGGTTAGATACAGTCTCTAAGATACCGGTCTACGGGCCGGACGACCCGGGGGCCATATGTTGCCCATGCCTGATCTAGACCTATAGGTTTTCAATTAACACAATCCGCAACTTTATACTGTTCGCTATAAGTTTGTAATTGTTCCAACCAACCATAGACCTGTAAACCATCTCACTTTCTTGACAAATCTTACCTGATTGGGGTTGTTGGGTTTATTCTAGGGGCACTTGACTTATTCTAGGGGGCAGTTGGGGGTAGGGTGAAATACCCTGTAAACAATCTTATTTTCTTAACAAATCTTACTTAATCGGCGTTGAGGATTTGAGTTGAGATTCCATTGGTTTGAACTGTTCGATTTCAAACCGATAAGGATGGTCATAGATCGCTAAGTTTTCCTCCTTCGACTGACGGATTTGTTGTATCAGGTTCGATATTGCAAGTGAGTGGCCTTCACTTTCACTGTTTTTGTCTGTGGGATGTTTGAGATAGTTATTTGGGCGTTTCACTCCACACACTAGGCACTTTCTCAGTGAGTTATTGGTTATATCCTAATGTCTATACAGTGGTTAATGGTTATAACCCTAAGCAAGGTGCTTAAAAGATGATTTATCCAAGTCCGGATGATTAGCTTATTCGATAAAAGCGTCATTGGTGAGCAGGAAGCCAAGAGGTTTTAGGATCGAAACTAACTGGTGGATAGAAGGTTGTGTCCAAGGTCAAGGAACTCAGAGAAATTTGCCAGAATCAAGTCAATTAATGGATCTTTTAAAAGTGAGGGGATGTCTGTCGTATACACTGTAATAGCTATGTTAACCGGAATGTGGGCACAGGGTTATCTAATGATTACCCATTTGGTCATGCTACCTTACATATTCACAAGGTTATCTGAAGATTACCCATGTAATTATGAACCTTGCATTTTCTCAATTATGGGAAAATAACATATAAATATGTCCTATAAAGTTTATTTCATTAAAATAAAATATGCTAGTACCTGAGGCTTGAATATCAACGAGTTCCCTTGGCAATGGACGTAATGCATTTGGTTTAACCGATATCTTTGGCAAAAACGGGGCGTTGGTGTTGTCTATTGTGTCCTTAAACTTAAGCTGAGGCCGCATTATATTGTATGCATGAAATAACCTGTAAAGCAATATTCATTAGTTTTCTATTCGAATTCTTTATACCGTACATATGCAAGTTGACTCACCGAAATGTTTTACTTTTTCCAGTTTTTCCAACTTTGTTCCAAGAAGACACAACAGTCTGCTGGCTTGGAGCAGCGATTGATATTCTGAAATTATAGTACGAGTGTGTATTGGTCAGCTGGTATAGTGAGTGCTGAAAAATTATGGTTGTATAACAGTACCGCCCAGACATTTCATAGAAATTTTAACATACCCCTTGGTTTTCCCATTCACGGGGATAAACATGAATATCCTATCCTATCCTATTTCTAAATAGATACTCCAACTTACATCGGTTCCACAGTTTCAGCTTTGTCATCAGTTTTCACTGACTTCTGGTCCAGCAGTGCAGTGACCCGTTCAATAATCCCATCATTACACTCTACCAATTGGTCGGTTAAATCATCATCGTCGTTTATTCCAGATGTACTTGCACCAAAGTTTTCCTGTGGATAACAGGCTATGTATCTGCAAGCTGTCGGCCATATTGGGGTGCTAATTTTAGAATTAAGATTCAAATTTATTTCGAATGGTAAATGATTTGGAATTATTTTTTTTATTTAACCAATTCGAAACTAAATGCTCTGCGTGGAAAATATTGAGTTTTATTTATTAAATTTTGATCCAAAATTGAAAAAAGTGATATAATTAAGTAAGTTATGGAGATGAACAAAATCCGATGCAAAATAAAACAAAAATCCGTCGCGAAGTCTCAATAATAAACAACACACTGCAATAGCTTCGGAAGGCTGTTGGCATAAGTTATTACATTAACCTTGTATACATCCTTCAACATAATTTCCCCACACGCCAGGATAGAAATGAAACTTTTACCTGTAATACTGATGTAAATATACAACGCACCGAAACAATCAATTCAAAATTAAACGTTCACATTGAAGAAATTTGAGTTTCATTTATTTAATTTTGATCCAAAATTGAAAAAAGTGATATAATTAAATAAGTGATGAAGATGAACAATTATGATAAATTCATTTAAATCCACTTGTTTCATGGGCAATCGTCAGATTACCTCACAAATAATTAAGGAAGCATTACCACACATGCATTCGTCAGATTGTCCACTGTTGGGTTATCAAAGCCATTGCAATTTGTTGTGTACAATTTAATTGTTTCTTTATCTTCAGTAATTAAACCCAATAATCCACTAATTGGTAGGCCTATCTATTGTGTTACACCATATTGGTACTTATTTTGGTAGTTAGTAAACTTTTGTTTCAATAGTTGTAAGTACTTTGAGCTGAACTAAAAAAAATATGTCCTTGGTTTCTAAACGAATACCGGTACTATATATACAGGTAGACGGGTATATTGCGGCTAAATACAAACTTTTTATTTGACGAAAAACAATAAAAGTATGGAAAGAAAAACTAAGAGTCTAGGAAAGCACCTAAATAACATTGAACGATCTTATATACTGTTCTTACAATCCCCCAAGCTACAAAAAATAATACTAGCACTAATATTAGTTCACTTAAACTAGTTCAAACAAAATAATACTAATGAACGGGGAAAACTAAAAGGAGGGAAACTTGAACACTAAAATGAAGAAAATGACATTAGAGTTAGTTTTAAACATGGGATTGTGGTTAGGGTTAGTTCTGAGGTTGAGTTAAGTGTTTAAATTAGTTTTAATAATTTTAGTGAGCAGTTTTTCTCCTTCCCTCCTTCCCTCTTTTCTCTCCTTTTAGTGTTGCCCTAGAGAACCCCTAGTGAACTGGTTCGAACAAAATAATACTAGTAAACCCCCAATACATTACCTTTAAACCCTGATTTTTTAGAAGTGCTTTCATGTTCTTGATTAGTCGACTTCTCTGATGTAACGTGAAGTCCCGAAAACCTGAAAAGCTGCTGTAAAATTCATAATCGTCACCCGCACTTGGAAGCCCGTGACTGGATCTGATGAACTGCATCAAAGAACGCAAACTTTGTTGGGAAAACTCATCGACATTTTCGATTTTACATGGGGCTTTACTAGCCTTACCATCCATGATCTGGATTTTTTGCACCTAATTAAACACAAGCTGTGTGCTGTGTTTTTTATTCCAAGACCTGTCAAGATATAAAGACCAAATAATTAACAGAGATTTCACAAAAAATGATCGCTACTACTATCCATGATCTGGATTTTTGCACCTACTTAAACATTAGCTGTGTGCTGTGTTTTTTATTCCAAGAACTATCAAGATATACTCTAGCTAGTCGGCTGTGTCCTTGGGTTGGGCAAGATACATAACAAACATTGCCTGAGGCTGAGCCCTGAGCTCAGCAGATTAATGTGTTCTACTAAATTGAAGGAACGCATGAATCATACACAACAAAGAGCAATAGCTCCAGTACCCCGACTGTGGGGGGGTTATCTGACGAATGCCCGTGTGTTAACCTAATTGATTTTCCTATTCACACGGATAAACATGAAAATCCTATCTTATCCCAAAAAACGTGTCAGCATTTTTCTTGAATCAACAGCGTGTGACCGGGGAATCACCTAGACTGATAGTAATTTTATTCATAGATATCTTATATTTTTTCTATAACACGTCGTTTTTTCGATAGCTTGTTGTTGGTCACGTATTGGATTTGGCACTGAAGATATGATTTAAAGCTGAAGTTTTTCAGCTGCCGACGAAAGAAAAATGAGAATTAAAATTGGATTTGTGGTAAAACTCGGAATTGCGTTGGTCATTTCCATTTTCTTATTTACATATCTCCCAAAAACGTTTAAAAAAGAGGTAAGAGTTGAAATGTATAAAGGTTAGATATTTTTTTTTAATTTTTCTTACATTTAAATATTTAATCTAAAAGTATATAAAGGAAAATATAAAGCTTACAATGACCAGGCCGAATAGCTCAAAAGCAAAGTGTCTGCGGTCTTACGGTAGCCGAAGAGTTGTGTAATTGAAACCAAACTATTTACACTCAATATTCTTTTTTTCTACAAAGACCAGAGCTCCATTTGAAAGAGATGATTTTGCACCAGTGAACAAGGGAAAAAATAGCGACAATGACCACGAGGATTTTCCCGCCGTAGATGGGGTGGGGAGGTAAACTTAAAAGACGGAAGCAAGCATTCAATCAATCACATTAAGTTCGAACCCGCCGTTGTAAAAGCCCCGAAAAAACCCCACGTGGAATATTCGGAATACCCCAAGCTGAACTGGAGGACCCTCGGGAATTATGAAACCCAGCTAGCAAAAAGATCGGGGCCTGGAGAGTATGGGGCAGCGGTACATGCCACTTCGGACGAAAAGGAGGCCGTTGAAGCGTCGATAAAGGAGTTTGGATTCAATATGGTCAACAGTGATAAGATTTCGTTGGACCGGCTGCCGAAAGACCTTCGTCATGATGAGTAAGATGTTTTCCAATTGTGGGGCGGGGGTGTTGGGTATTTTTTTTTTACTGAGAAAAAACGAAGAAGTTTTAATGCACTGGTATTAGATTTCCTCATGCCCACAGTTGGGTTACTGAAGCTTTTGCAGTGTGTTGTACATGATTACAACTTTCTTTCAGTATAAGCCATTTCTTCACTAGGTTCAGGCGATGTCTGCTAAGTGCTATGAGCAAGAACATAATCGACTAGCTAACAACTTAGCATATTTAATGAAAAAAATTAATAAAAACAATTAACAATTTTTTACCAAAAAATGCTTTATTGTATTTAGTAATAACCGTTATGGTTTTTTTAAGTGAATATGCTATTCTACACCTGGAACAAAGTATAAAAAAAACATCATTTGTTTTCATAAAATTATCTATTTTTATATATTTTTATCAGAAAAAGGGGAATCCATGTAATGAAAGTGTTTCATCTACAGATGCAGACATTGGGAATATCCTGACGACTTGCCAGACATCAGCGTTATCATCGTGTTTCACAACGAAGGGTGGTCCACACTGATGAGGACCGTACACTCTGTCATCAACCTCACCCCTAAGAAGCTCTTGCATGAGATAATCATGATTGATGACCGCAGCAATAAAGGTAATATGCAGTGCTTGAAAATAATAAAAATTTGGTGACTTTAAAGATTGTAGAACACAGACACTTACATTCATTAAAAATGTATGAAATTAAAATAGCTTAAGAGATACGCAGTCCTGAAAAAATGGTAGCAGCGCTACAGGATAAAATGTGGACACTTTCGAAAAAAATAATTATTTAAATTATGGAAAAAACAAAAAATCTTAAGGTATGATCCTGGAAAAAGACCCAGGCAACTAAACGGTTAAATGCTGGGAAAAATAATAAAAAGATTAAAAAAATTAAAAAATTATCACTAGAATTGTGATTTAAATAAATCGTTCAGAATAAATGGATTGATATTAGCTACTTAAAAGTTAATATATTTGCATTTGTGAAATTTCGACAAGTTAAGACCTGCTTTTGGGGATTTTCGTTAACAATTGGTTAACGTTGCCCCATAAACACTTTGTTTTCAGCACTGGTAATATGATGCTGCTGTTTGTTTAGTTTTTCCCTGCCGAATTTCTAACACTTTATAAAATCGTACTATGAAATAACTGCACAGCAATCCAGGACATTGTAACATGGGTTTAGGTTATCCAAATACAATGAGAAAAAAGCATTTCCATAAAAATTATCAAAAATAATTAAACTCATTCTGTTAGCTTATATTTAAAACAAGTTGACCTACTGGTATGTTAACTTTTTTCATATATTTGTTGTATTTGTATATATCATGTCACATGGTAATGAAATAAAGAAATGTTTTGTTTTAAAACTTCTATGTATGTGCTACATATTGAGATTGCACGTAATATGTGCAACTTTAATATTATCCACGTATTAAATGACGGAGGCACTAACGGTAATATGATAAAGTAGCTCCAATGATTGGTATAAATATCCACCTTTAGGGCTCAAAGTAAGCAAAGTTTTAAATTTGGTTATTACAATTGTATAGTTAGATGGTAACCACACATTGTATTATAAGCTTCTTCTGTGTGTATACTATGTAAAAGTATTTGTTTTGGTTTATACTAATGACTGTAAAGTTAGTTGCTGTGATGCATTTTGGAACATAAACAAATTACTTGATAGTTGATACTATTGAGCTCTAATTTTGTTTATTAATTTAAAACTTTTAAAATAAATAAAGGAATACTGCAATTAAAGCATTTCTAAACAGGAGCACATTTGTATGGCTAATATTATGCAAAATATCTTGGTGCAAATCTTCTTTTACATTGTGTATTTGTAGCTAAATGCATATTGTATGACTGCCCTTACTAGTCAGTTAATGAGCAAACTGCATATTAGTATAAAGTGTATGATTGTATTTACCAAGCAGCTAATTAATAAACTGCATATTAGTATAAAGTGTATGCCTAAATTTACCAAGCAGCTAATTGGTAAACTGCATATTAGTATATAAAGTGTATGCCTAAATTTACCAAGCAGCTAATTGGTAAACTGCATATTAGTATAAAGTGTATGCCTGCATTTACCAAGCAGCTAATTGGTAAACTGCATATTAGTATAAAGTGTATGCCTGAATTTACTAAGCAGCTAATGAGCAAATAGTATAAACCTCCATTTAGCCCGTTTTGTTTATTTCTTCAGAGCATTTGGGTCTAAAGTTGACCAAGTACATCCAACGATTCCAAGGGCTTGTTAAGCTTTACCGTAACGAGCGTAGAGAAGGGTTAATACGGGCCCGATGCATCGGAGCTCAAAAATCCGAGCCCCGCACGGGTCGGATACTGGTGTACCTCGACGCACATTGCGAAGTGGCTCCTAATTGGCTTCCCCCCCTCATTATGCCCATTGTCAAGAACAGGTCGGTATAATTTGCATCTAAGTACACCCTCAATACTGGTTATTTGGAGAGTAGAAATGATGGTTTTAATCGTGTTATTACCACCAACTCAATCACAGCAATATCATGAAGTGCTCCATTTGTGCTATGATGGCTATTAAATAAAGTAAATAGTTTGGTGTATTATTATAAATAGTTGGGTGTATTATTATCAGTAGTTTGGTGTTATAATTATCAATAATCTTTAACTTAATTTTTTTTCTTGGAAGTTCTTATACCTTGCAAAACACAAAAATTTGGCAGTATAACTTTTGTTACGTAAGTTACCACTGTAACTACGGTAACCAGTGTACAACTTTTGTAACCAAAGTAATTAATGTTACTAAACTAATGGTAGTCAGTGAGTAAATTTAGCTAAATAAGTTACTGTTGTATCCAAGAGAGAACCTGTGTAACATGCAAATTTAAAAACTTAATTTACCACTTCAACCAGAGTAACCAGAAGATTTAGATTATTTCAACAGATTGTGCAGTGATTCCGTCATATTAAGGATAGGATAGGAATATAGGATATTCATGTTTATCCCCATGAATGGGAAAACCAAGGGGGTTAACACACAGGCAATCGTCAGATCACCTCTCATCCATCATCGGGTTACCGAAGCTATTTCGGTGTGTTGTAGATGATAGACACGTTCATTCAATTTGGTAGAACCCAATAATCTGCTGTGTTATGGCAATGTCCGTTAAGTGCCTTGCTCAAGAACACAATCGACTAGCTAGCGACGCACCGGCAACCTTTCGATTGAAAGGCGACACACTTAACCGCCAGACGAACCGGCCGGACAATTTCTTTCCTTTTCCACAGGAAAGTGACCACAGTTCCTCTGATCGATGTAATCAACGGACAGGATTACACGTTCACCTCACAGGCGGGGGGTGACTCGAATGGGTTCGCTCGCGGGGCTTGGGATTGGAGCATGCTGTGGAAAAGGGTCCCACTGACAAAGGAAGAAAACAACAGACGAAAACACACAACGGATCCATACCGGTGAGTTGTTGTTATTGGCATGTCGTTTAAATCCCATGTTACACGCCGCAGTTACATTTAAAATGTGCAGTTGGTTTGATTATTACCTGCAAATTCTTTCTGTGTTTTCGTTATTTTCAGATTTTTGTTTTATTTGATATAGATAGTCAGTTTTTTTAGTTTGACCAAGATAGAAAATTAACCTAGGTCAATTTTATTTTCAAGTCAATTTTATTTTCACACAGGTAAGTACTGGTAGTTGGTAATTTGCATATTAGGTTTAAAATGGGGCATTGATTCAATCAACAATTAACCTAAAAGATTAAATTTCAATTGTTAGAAGATTCATTAAAGGTTACTTTTCACACATTGTTAAGATGTAAAAATACAATTACAGGCGAGTTGTTTGTAATTATTTAAGTCGGTTGAAACACGACATTGGTTCGATTATCACATGAACACCCAATCCATTCTCCATTATTTTCAGAAAATTTAGCTTGGCAGTCAATTTTTTTATTGATTTTACCTAGATATTCGGTGTCATGGCTACTGTGAATAAATAAGCCCGTTCTAGTGACTAATAGCTAGATTTTGCATTAACGAGGCTAATCAGTATAATGCATGTATATTTGGAAAATAATTGTGCCAGCTGTTTTATTTTTTGCCCATGCCCTTTCCTTCTCTGCAGTGATAGAAACAGGAAATTTGTGGGAAACAATAATTTAATTAGTTCTATTTTTCGTTGTTATTGACTTAATTTCACATATATGCAGTATATTTTGGTACTGGTGCTGTAGTATAACAATTTAAGTTGATATTTATCAAGGACTGTTAAACATATCATCCCAGCTAAGTTACAATCAGTGTGGTTCGGCCGCTATCAGTATCTGTCAGGGCCTAGTGTATACTTTCAATCATGCCCCTCTAAATAGATCTCATAACAGTCATGATTACGTTTCAGTAATATTTTGACCTGGGCAACTTCAGCCTCTAAGTAAAAAAGCGCAATGAAACTTTAAATACTTATATGTGCTACCAAAATCTTAAGCCATGTATCACCAAAATTGATTTTGCTTGCATAAATATAAATATATATACACCTTTAGTGCAGCATACTTTTATAGAACTTCCTGTGTATATAGTTTGCATTATGCAGCAGTGCAGTTTCCTTGATGGTACAATGGTATGAGCTAAACAAGCAACATTAAACAGAGAGAATGTAAATGGGGACATTTTCTGTAAAGGCATATGGGTCTGTGTGTTCTCCTACATCAAGGGGTAAAATGATTAACTGTAAAAGGTATAATGATTAAAAGTAAGTTATACATCTACAAATATAGTAAATCATAATTTGGACAGCAAATAGTAATCCTAGAATGTTTTCTATTTGCCTATCTTTTTCTGGTCAAAGACCTTATGTATAGCTTGCAAAAAAGACCCGAATTGCTTAAATAATTAAAGTTGCTTATATTTATCTTGGGTATTAAGCCTTACCATCTGCATTTGCATGGTAACTTGGTGGTCCAACTTTTCTCAGAAACTTTATGAAATTGTATGTGTGGCCCAAATTTACCTTTGGTATTGGTCCAGCTAAAAAATCGAGCACTGCATGTTGTTTAGATTTGGTGCATATGGTATCCCGAGGGTGGTTAAAATGACGCTAATATTATTAGACGAATAGAAGTTTCTACCCACTGAGGAAAGGATTATGTCGTCCAATTTCCTAGCAAGCTTTCTACACATTGTACAATACCAAACTGGCCGGAAATTTTCATTTGTTGTATATTTTGTGTGGCAAGGTAGCAGACTAGGTAATACGCTTTAGAATCAATAGCAAAACAGCTAGCGGGAAAAATGAGAAAAAAAACCTTCATCAACAGCACTTATTCGATGATTGTTGGATTGTGTCTTCCAGTATTGTGACCGTTCGACTTCCTCATACAATAAACACACCATTTAAACTCTTCTGGCCATTGTAACCGCTTTCCTTTCCATGATATAGAAGGGTTGTGCCAAAGGAGGCAACTGGATTCATTCTGGAGCTGATCGTTGGTTTGGTTGCTGTTCTTATTTCGAGATAACTCCATATTTAAACTGATGAGTAATCGGTCGGTAGGCGTGACCGCTGAGTCCTCTTTGTTGGAGCTGCATCCGGACTGATCCGAGAGCATCTTCCATCTTCCTTTGTAAGAGTCCTCCGGATCGTTGGAAAGAGCGGCCCAACTTTTCCGCGTCGACTCTATCGCCTTTTCGGATGCGGATCGCTCCTCTGCCGCCATCTTGCTCCGTCTCTGGTGCCGCATCTTCGCGATCCCGGGACACACCACCTCCCCGTTGTCCCCCAGCATCTTCGAAACGATGAGGATCATCTGGGATTTGTTGGAGAGTGATCCTTGCTCCACAGTGAACGGAAGAAGCTGAAGAAGAATTAAAAATGGAAATTGACATCAATAGTCAAACTTCTGGAGCAAAATGTGTAAAGTATAAGTCCAAGTGATACTTGAATATTTGTAGTAATAAAACTTAAGCCAAATTCAACATTCAACACTACGTCTCTTATTCAACTCCAAAAAGTTGAATATTATTTATAGAACAATACTCTCATTTTCAACACTCACTAAAAAAATTAAAAATGGAAATTGGGATCAATAGTCAACTTCTGGAGCAAAATCTTAAATGTGTGGAGTATAAGTCCAAGTGATACTTGAATATTCCATTCAACACTCCATATCTTATATTCAACTCCCAAAAGTTTATCATTATTCATAGAACAATACTCGTTCTCATTTACAACACTCAATATAAAAACGTGAAATACTTTTAACATAGAAGACATTTAATATGGGACGTTAGCCACTTTTTATTGTAGCATATGCTGCCGAAATGGGCTTTTAGGTCCTGGTCCTGATATGTCACCATGGACCACACCTGCACCAAACCTTTGTTCTTTGGTAACAATATAAAATTTAAACACAAAAACCTGTAGTTGTAGTTTACAGTTGCAATTTAAAGTATTAACTTATTACCAGATTTAATAACATGGGTTGATGTGCGTTTAAAAGTGCTTGCTTTCCTTGTAGTATTTGAGATAAATCCTTTTAACATGTACATTCACGTCGGCCGTGGTACATTTAATATCTCCGCCCAATTAGATTACAATATATTCTTATGTTTCCCCTTGGGCTGATGGTGTTTTCCCGTGTAGTGTTTCCCCTTGGGCTGATGGTGTTTTCCCGTGTTAACGTAACTGGTGTGTCGTGTGCGGTATGAATGTTACCGATAAGTACGTTGCTTAAGTTTCCCCAAAAAAATTTTTTTACACGACTTTTGGAAAAAACGTTTTTATACATTTATTAGAAAAGTTTTTGTGCAAAAATTGAAAAAAAAATTTTTTTTTCACATTACTTTTTTTTTCACATTACAAATTTTTTTTCACATTAGTTTTTGTAATCTTCTTCAGTGAGCAGTGTGTATGATAGAAACATTGCTGATATTCGCTAAGTTTTTGCTCAAACCGTTTTCAAAATGCGTCAACTTTCGCACAAACCTGTAATTTGTAGATTCCTTTCTTTTTGTCGAGGATAAGTCGTAACGCTGTGTTGTGCTTCACTATATCCGGGTCGTGTATCGTGCTCGGTTCTATAACAACAAGCCGTTCCCCATTCTTACCGCCCGCCACGTCCTTTATTGTGATCCGGTCCTGATACACCTGGAGGGAAAATCAGAGGGTTAGTTCACGCAAATCACCAAACCAGAGGGTTATTTTACGCAAATTAGCAAGCAGAAGCTTATTTTCGCAAATCATCAAACCGGAGCCCTATTTTACCCAAATTATTAATCCGGGGGCCTATTTAACTCAAATCATATAATTGCACGGTTTCTCACAACCGTGTTTTAAGTTCGCTATTATCCCACGCTCTCAGATAAAATCGCATCCTATTCGATCCCATTAAATCGTATCGTAGTTTGTACCATAAAAGTAAATCGCATCCTGTTAAAATGCCAGAGTTTATAAAGACTATTGGAAACACATTACACGTTAAACGATACGACAGTTTAGAACCGCAGGTTCCGGGTTTTGAAAACACTTTTAATAAATGGATTTCAGAGCATCGCACATTAAATCGTTGGATTAGTGACATTAATACGTCAAAAATAGAACTGGTAGCTTTGAAAATAATTAATATTTAAATCAAATTACGGTCTAATACGTCTATATTTAAAATAGATTTCCGGAATCGGATTACATTTTCTTCGGTACAAAGTCCAAATTTGCATAATAGATGCGGTCTTATACGGTATATTGGATTGATGCGAATTACGAAATATTTTTCTTAGTATCGTCAGCGGGTTGTAACGAATCGCCGAATACGGTAATGTTTTTCTTGGTGCGGAATTTGTGAATTTTTTATATCGCTTTCGGCGTGAAAATATGTTTGTCTTTCGTTAAAGATGATCTATTTATTTGAAATATTTTGCATGTTAAAATTTAGAAAAAATATTCGTTCTGAAAATATGTTTGTCTTTCGTTAAAGATGATCTATTTTTTTGAAATATTTTGCATGTTGAAATTTAGAAAAAACATCGTGATGATAATAATGTATTTCGTCAAAATGTTTAGAAATTTCGATATGTTTTTTTCGCAATTTTGACTTCGATTGATAAGAAGTGTTGCGCGCCAGGTTACAGCGGTCAATTCTTCGTCAAGCTATTAAAACACCGATCATCACCTTATACCCGCAGATCACCACACTTTACCAGTATAACAAACTATTCGTCTCTAGCACGGGAAATTCGACTGTGAACACGAAGCGATGGATATAAGCTCGTTTTACGTATTAGTAGCCAGTAACTCGACTGCGAGCATAATCGGAATAATAATTCCCGTGTACCGTAACAGCTCCATAGTATAGCCCCAGCAACTTTACCATGGACGTGCACCAAACTGTCTTTATAATAACATTAGTAACAGAACTTCCGTAAAACCTCTATTTAGGCGCCACCTCTATTTGAACTCCACTTTTAATAAAGGCAGGGTTAAAATAGAGCCCCATGGCGGTAAAATGGAGGTTTTATGGTTATTCTAATCCCAGCCTTAAATCCACCCGAATTATGGGTCCCATTTGAAAAAATGGGACACATATTGTTTTTGTCCGTTTTTTTTTTTTTTCTTTTTTTTTCGTCAAACGCTTGTATTAATTTTGGTGTGTACTTTTACCCTAAATCCCTGTTATTTTTTTAAACCATACCAACCTGCAGGATTTCGTTTTCCAGTCGATTATTACAGTAAGTCCGTTTCCTCCGTCCCAGTCCGTCACTTTCGTCCGACAAATCGTGGAATTTCCAGCCTCCCTTCCTTTTGCATCCGCGTCCACGTCCGGTAGGTGTCGGTGGAGAGCTCGATTTCGTCGTCTCGCGTTGGTCGGCTCGGTGATTGGCTGGATAAATACAAAAAGGCGGTTAACGCGACTACCTAGTATACAGCTTGTAGTTTAAGAAACGAAACTTGTAAAAAAACACGCATTCGCGTCGCACCGCTAAATAAAAGCCAAAAAACGCACCCACACCGACCAAGTAAAAAAAAAACAGAAAAATTTGGCCTCGAGTAAGAATCGAAGCCAGGATTTGTGATTAACGCCACCACGCTCTGACCATTGAGCTACCGAAGCAAATGGTGAATATTGCATAGAAAACGATACATAATTTGTGAAATACGCACATGAACTTTAGTTCTTTCAATTTGCACAAATTTCGACATTTTTAGATTTTAAAAGAACCCATTAAGACGGTGCAAAAACCTCGCCTAAATTACCCAAAAATGCACGCAAATTATAGAGAACGGACGCGATCATTAAAAACTAAGCTAAACTGTGGTATAACAAAATTAAATCGTATTTGCACCAAAAATGAGTTGGCGCGTGTGTTTACACTGGCAGCAGTTTTTCACCGGGCGAAAATAACATTTATCACGTCATAATGATCTGTTAAATAATCGGCTGTGACGTTGAAAGGGCATTGTTGTTAAAATGTCACGTAGTTCAGCATCATCATACGACTGAGTCGTGTTTTTGGTTCTAGTCAAACGGTGGTTTACATGTTTATTTCCACAAGGTCACGGTAGGGCGATTTAACTTTGGGAATTTCCCTATGACGCCATATATGATTCTGTAGCATTTTCTTATGCAAACAACTGTAAATTGGACCAATTATGCACAAAGCATTAGGCCGTAAAAACGAGATAATACATATAAAACCAAATATATGCTAAATATACGGTCCTGTTACGGGCATATCTTAACTGCACTTTACCTTATAAACATAGCAAGTCTCTGGAACCAGACCCAACGGTGGGTGCGAGATTATTTGACGATTTTACGTGTGCTAACGCCCCTTGCGCTTTCTCATTTACGGGTATAAACATGAATATCATAGAAATTCTATCTTATCCTAAAGATTACATTCCAAAAGCGACCGTTGAAATAACGAACACGGAAGTCCCCGCGTTCTTTTCAAGAATCGTAATCGCGTAAACTTGCCTTTTAAGCCGCTCATAAAGTTGAAGTGCCCATCTCTGGTCCGCTGACGTTTTAATGGCGGTGACGTTTCATAAGTCGGCGAAGCCGGGCTTGCCAGGTTCGGGACTAAGCCATTCTGATGCGCGAATAGACTATCGAGTACTACCAGCCTCGCCGCGGCGTTTTCGAGCTTCGAAACCCCGCCGTCGAACACCAAAGCGACCGGGGAGTTTTGCTGGCCTTCCGGACTGATATTAGGAAACATGCGACAGTTGCTTGGGTCGAAATCAACGTCGTATTTCTGGGCCATGCAGCTTTTAATGCTTAGGTCGGTGGGTCTTGGTATCGACATTAAATTATCGACCTGCGCCATTTGTTAATCTATAAATTGACCTATTCCTGTAGAAGATTAAGTGATAATTAATAATGATGGATGGAATTAAAGGATTGTCTACGGATAAGCAGAAAACACAAAAGCGGATTTTTTAATCCTATATTTTAGGAAATTGGGAATTAGAAAATTGGAATTTAGTAACATAGAATTAAAAAATTTCAATGAAGTAATACAGAATTCGTAAAAATTGTTGAATTACGTAGAATAGAATTTAAAAAATTGGAATTAAGTGATGAAGAATTAGTTAAAAATGAAATTGAAACGACATTTTTAAGAGTATTTTTAGGCCAAGTTTCCCTTTTAACTATAAAGAATTACGAGAATTTTGTGTTTTTAATCACATGACGCTTTATTTAGATGCATAAAACAAATTAACAATAATTTAAAAACTGCACTCCACAATTCAATATTTCACCACAGTGCAAATGGGAGCTATAAATAATATAAATGTCACTTCGGTGCTACTTTTTAACCTTTCAATCAACCCAAGAAAACAGTCGTTTACAACATTGCTTTTCAACCGTGTGTATTGTACACCCAAGGGCATGCCACTATAAGAGGGTTTACTGGGGTGTTAAAGATGTATGACCTTAAATCACTGCTTTTTAACCGTGTGATTTGTACACTCAAATGTGTATCAATTTTGTAAAGGGGGTGCCAATATATAATAGGGTTTACTGGGTTTACAACATACCATACAACAATATATGGAATTTATTTTCATACCAGGTGTCACTGTATTATTTTAAATTGACAAAACTATGATTTTGAACCGATTTTACTGAGTAATTTTACTGCTATAAAGACCGGGGTGTACAAGATTTTAAGTAAAAGTTGAAAGTGTGTACGATTTCAAAAAAGGTTGACAAAGACTGGTTCACAACATTTTTTCGTGACGTTGTCGTGTTTACAATTAGTCTAAAACGGGGTCGTTAACCGACACATGTCACGTTGGCGTTGGCAACAAAAGGCAGAAGTAGGGAGAGAGGGAAACTTCTCACTAAAACTATGGATGATATACGATGATATTTAATATCTATATTTAATATATATGGATGATATTTAATACGGGGTCGTTAGCCGACAAATGTAACGTTGGCGTTGGCAACAATAAAAGGAGGGAGATAGGGAAACTTCTCACTAAAACTATGGATGCTAATTCTAACCCAGCCCTAAACACTAATCTCAACCCCTGAATTACCTTAACTATCTCTAATGTCACAATCTTCATTTTAGTGTGTAGTTTACCTCCTTTCCACTTTCCCTCCTTTTAGTTTTCCACAAAACTAACCCTACCCCAACTTTTAACTCTCTAATGCCCTAATCTTTATTTTAGTGTGCAGTTTCCTTCTCTCTTTCCCTCCTTTTAGTTTTTTTCCGCTTGGCATTTCTAATACTTTTAATTAAACGGTATTATATGGTCGTGATTTGAGTTATTCGAACGCTCTCCATATTTAGAGACCATTTTAATCGACAACACTAAATATCGAATTATAAAATAGAAATTTTAAATTTCACCCAGTCGACAATTCGATTGAGTATATTGTAGATATACTTCAAAGAAAAAGATTATAATAACTATAATGAACATTCACTCTATTTCCCATTCATACAATAAATTGGTAATTGATATTATTGAAACCAAAGTGTATACAATTCTTTACAGACAGAAATAATATTATGTAATTGGCTACGTATGTTCAAAATGTTAGTATCTTAATCTCAATAATTTACCTTAAATTATTACACAAAGCATTTAGTACGCGATCTAATTTCACCAATATTATAGTTTGGTTTGTACATTGCCGTGTTGTACTGTAGTTTGTCGTTCTTGCTGTTTTTCTGCTAACAAAACCACTGCTGTGTCTTCATTTATGTAACTAAAAACCGTAAATAACTAAGCTTAAAAACTCCCTAAGTTTTCCTTCCCTTCTTTAAAGTAAGATGGATTATAGAACATATTACTTTATTTGGTAAACAAAACGACGAATTATCCAATATACGTATCGGTCCAGCGTTTATGCTCAGTAGTACGCAACAGTTTGTATACAGTATCCCGTTATACTGTGCGTATTCACTGACGTGTTTTAACTAATGTAGTTTTGCAGTTTTATCCAACTTTTTTAACCTAAATTTGTGTTATTCTTCTTCTGTATTGAGGATAAAAAAAATCGAGCAAACTTGTAAAATAATAGCAGGTCGTTTTGCCGTTTTGCCTGCCTCCTTTACTTTAAATAATTATGCAGTTCTTTTGTAATGTAATAAAGAAGCGAAAAACTAAACTACTTGCTTTTGTTTTTGCCCAAACTTAAGGCAAAATTCGAAGCCTCCTTCATTTCCTTTACCACCACCCACCTAGGTAAATCTGCTGTAATTCGTACAATACTTTTCTCCAATTTTATCCCCAAACTAACAATCAAATCCTGTACATTTCCCTTTTCATTCCACACATCTTGGCGCCGCTTTTTGATAACTTCCCTCGCGCTTAACGGTGCCAGCTGAGCTGTCGTGGGAAAACGGTTCTGGTACTTTCTATAGCTGCCCCGACACGAATCACGCAAACTATGTAACGTCTTACGCACTTAGCAAAACACAGCAATATGCATACTACCGTTTTCGAGTATTTTCAATACTTCAGTGCCGATTCCAGCGTTATTCTAATTACTCAGTGGAATAGCGCCTTGCTTGTTTGAATCATTCAACGCCAAATAAGGTAAAGCGCGTCCTCTGCGCGTGTCTGATAATGCGCTCCGCCAATTCGCTTTATGACCTAATAAGGCCCACGCACTGAAGACGTAAGCGCGTGAACTGCGTTTCATATCGTAATGGAATGTATATCCCTCTCTATAGTAACGCGATACACCACCGGACAGGGTATGCTTTACTCGCGAAGAAATATTCGAAGCAAAATTTCACTCTCAGAATGACGTATCAGCTGTTGTACTAATGTTGGGGATAGTATCAAGCACGTGCCCATATAAACAACCGCCGATGCCTATATATGTCTATATGTCCTGTACGGTTGTTCGCACTATAACCAGCTATAATGCTAATGCCGCCAAGGGAGTTGTTTTTATGCAAATGCCACACTCGCTTAAAAGGTCCGGCTATTGTCTCCGGTTATTTTCTGTCCCTAACAGTCGCTCTGATCAATAAATTTAAACGCTTCTCCAGCGAAATAAAAATATGCAACCTTTATTTGAGGTAAAAAGGAAAATACGTCATGAAACAAAGAGTTGAAAATACACGTCAAATTAAAATGTACTTTATCACTATTTTTGTTTTCTTAAGACGACTAGGAAGATTAACCCCACAAATTACGCCAGAAATACACGTAGAAGTAAAGTGATACGATCACAGAAAGGTGAACCGACATACCGCAGTTAAAACTAGTGACTAACCTCACGACTTAGGACAAAAAATAAGACAACCTAGAATGAAACATGCCGGATGTGACGATCAAAAAGGTTAACACTTTTTTTTATATATTTTGAGGCATTGCCAAACGTTTCTTTACCAGAATCAGATTTGATGGAAATGGAATAAAATATAACCTTTTGAAACGTCTAAACATGAAATGTACTTTTTGCTGAGACTGCCGAACAACTTCATGCATTATACTGCGATTGAAACTTTTAGAGGCGAAGCTTCGGTTAAAAAGTAAAACGACTTGGATTCTTCAAGATACGCGCGATTAAAATAACAGCAAACGCCCGGTTAAAAGACGACCGCAATCAAATTCCTGAATCCCTGTCCTTAATACCGGGTCGCGTGCCAGATTTTAGCTTCCTTTGTTACGTCCACAAACAAAATAATAGTAATTGTTCTTGCGTGGTCAGTGCGTCATTCGATACCATATTCGAGAAATATGAGATCGTACAATATTAAAGTATGCCAAGTATGAATTCGATTTGTAATTCCACCACCCACATAAAGGGCGGATTAAGATATAATTAAGTGTAGGCTGTTGGTGGACTTTGTCTATATATTGAAATTTGTCCTAGAGCGGGGACATTTTCTAGTTGTGCGGATCACACCGCAAATGAGTTTAGAGGCAATTAAACGATGTTCGTTTTGTTTTCTACTTTTTTAAATCTTAAAAAAAATCATTTAAACAAGCCGATCTTAAAATAAAATAAGGTTTACCTACCCTTTACAAACACAAAGCACTGCAAATATATCCAGTATTCTGGTGATTGTTGGTGTTTATATACTTAATAATTATTTTCTCTTATGTAACGTATTTTAACAACTGATTGTGTTACTATCTGTTCCTGTGTCATGGTGTGTTGGTACTTGCTGTTATTTGGTACTCAGACAAAATAATATAAAATAAACGAACCAGCTATAAACTTTTTTATCCTTTATGGTTATCCTGACCATTATATTTCACCCCTAGGTCACCAGCTATGGCAGGGGGGCTCTTCGCTATTGAGCGACAATACTTTTTTGACATTGGGCTCTACGATCCTGGACTTGAGATTTGGGGCGGAGAAAATTTTGAGCTTTCGTTTAAGGTAATTTTTGTATTATCTATAGGATATTATCACATGGACAGTTGTCAAGTTACCTTGTGCTCACTGTCCAGTTACTGGAGATTCTGCAATATTATATATGCTTAGGATATTCCTTTAGTTTTAGTTGAGCCCCTTATTTCGTTGGGTCCGGGAAATGTCCATTAAGTGCTTTGCCTGAGGACACAAGTGACTTTGATATGGCGATAACTATAAAGTTAGCCTACAAGTGCAACTGAACAGTCAATCGGTACTGCCCCTAAAGCAAATTTTACTCTTAAACCGACAGATTGGTCTGTTGGTTTAGTGCATTGCCTTTCAGCCATAGGGTTGCAGGTTCGAAACTGGTCGCTAGCTAGTCGGTTGTGTCCTTGGGCAAGGCACTTAACGAACCTTACCTAAACCCAGCAGATTAATGGCTTCTACTAAATTGAAGGAACGTGTGAATTATACACATACAATGCAATAGCTCTAGTAACCCAATGATGGGCGCAAGGTTATCTTACGATTGCCATGTGGTAACCGCCTTGGTTTTCCCATCCACGAGGATAAACATAAAATATCCTATCCTATCCTATATCCTATCTTAAAATGTTAAACCCCTAGCCCGATGTTGGTTGTAATCTTAAAATCTTGATGTTGGTTATTTACAGATATGGATGTGTGTGTTAACCCCCTTGGTTTTCCATCCACAGAGATAAACATGAATATCCTCCTATCCTTGGTTATTTTCAGATATGGATGTGCGAGGGAGAGGTACTGTTCGTCCCATGCTCAAGGATCGGACACGTTTACCGCCTTCCAGGGTGGAGTGGAAATCCACCGCCAGAGTATGTACCTTCAAACCCAAGTCTAAGGGTAAGAGCTGGATCAAACTGTTTTTTCTACGGGACGGTGGTGATAAATTAGTCAGTTGAGTTGATTTATTATACTGACTATTAAAATATATACCTTAAACCAGGCATGGGCAACTTACGGATAATTATGGATAAATCAATTAAAATGGTTTCTGTACCCACCAATAAATATAATCTAAACCAATGACACTGTTTTAGCTTAAAATAGATTGTGTTCACAATAAAATAATTTCATTAATATGGTATTTCCTTTATCAAATATAATTGAACCAGAGTAGCATAGGATATTCATGTTTATTTTCGTCAGATTCCTTGTCCCCACTATCGGGTTACCAGAGCTATTGCAGTGTGTTGTGTATAATTCACACGTTCCTTTTAATGTGGTAGAAACTATTATGCCACTACGTTTAGTCAATGTTAATTTAGTACCTTACCCAAGGACATAATCAACTAGCTAGCGACCAGTTTCGAATCTGCAACCCTATGTCTGATAGGCGACGCACTAACACACCAAGATAATCAGTCGGACAAAACCAACCACCCATTTCCACAGAATTACATACGAGTGGTAGAAACGTGGTGGGACGAATACAAAGACTACTTCTATGCAAGCCGACCTGAAACCATCAATATGCCTTATGGAGATATCAGCGCACAGGTATCCATTATGGATAGGATAGGATATTTATGTTTATCCCCGTGCATGGGAACTCGAAGAGGGTTAACACACGGGCAATCGTCAGATCACCTTGCGCCCACCGCCGGGTTACCTTAGCTATTGAAGTGTGTTATTATTGAGATATGCCTTTAATTTGGTAGAACCCATTAATCCGCTGGGTTTAGGCAATGTCAGTTAAGTGCCTTGTCCAGTGACACAACCGACTAGCTAGCAACCAGTTTCGAACCTGCAACCTTTCGGCTGAAAAGCACCGCACTAAACTACCAGACTAACCGGCCGGACTATGCAATAGCAATGTGCAGTTTCACTGTTTTTTTAAATCATGCTAGGTTTTTTAGAAATGTTTATTGTGACTGTTAAAAAAATGTCTGTTATATTGCATGATTTTTAAAAATATCCGTAAATGACCTAAAAGTTGCGTGTTAAAAACAGTACACAAGGTAAATTTAAAAAATATTTCATTTATGCGTTTTCCACAAGAAAATTTTCTTTTTTATTGAATATTTTTAACAATGCAGAATGCACCATATCTAATGCAAATTAGACAAGTTGTTTATTAAAAGCACGTGGTTTAATAGTATATAAGTGGACATGTAACTCAGGATTGTAAAAATACAACACTATTCTCTGCACGTCTGCACTTTTGATCGAATATGGAAAATCCCCACACTATTAAATAAAACGTAAACAACTCTTGAGCATTCTTAGAAATACTCAGAAATACCCCCATGCATGCTATGAATCATAAGTCACTACCGATATAGATTTGTATTTCATTTTCGTTTTCCGTAATGTGACTCAAAAAAAAACTGAGAAACCCAATAAGCGTCAATGGAAAATTACTGTTCAATTTCAAATCTTTGGAACTCACTTTAAATGGTTATTTAGTAATGGCTGTTATGACATTAAATTACATCCATATTATTTAGTAATGGCTGTTATGACATCATATTACATTTAACAGTCGTATTTGGTTAATTCAAATTATTAATTAAATTAATGTGTAAGTGGTTTTAAATGCTCTAATATCATCCTATTTTTATGCATTTAGTGATTAATTTTTATTCCTAAATTTTATATGATTTTCTTTATAGTGTCTTTATAATCACCAATTATTTTTTTGTTATATACACTTTTTACACACAGCCCTAAGACTATTACAATATAACTGTATAGAAAAGCATAAAAATATATTTTTCGGTGTAAATTAGTTTAGCTTTCAATTATTTTCCCTAAGAAATGGGAAGGGAAGTTAGTAATTTTGTAGGAATACCCTCTTTTTATCAACTGTTTAAAGATAATTGTCTATTTTACCCTCTTTTTGTCAACTGTTTAAACATTATTGTTTAATTCGGTTAAGTGTAACAAGTGTTTGATTACAACTGGTTTGAAGTCTAATAAGAAACAATACACCCTTAATAATTAAAGGAAATTGCATAATTTACACAACCGTTTCAATTTCACACTAATGATGATATGTAGAAAGGTCGAATTGTTTGTGTAAATTACCTGATTTCTATCATACTGTACTTTGCTTACTGTTCTAAAGTGCTGTACTTTGTCTTTGTTTAATCTGCTGTCTAGTTTACTGTTCTAAAGTGAGTGATAGTAATACATACATGGTATTAATTTAATAGATAGACTATAGCAACTTTATGCATACCGTATTTGCTAGGTAATCTAATGATTGACTCGTAAAAACGCTAACACATTTCCCATTTACAAGCTTAAAACTTAATTATCCTATACTAAATTTAAATTCTGTTATTCAAAGCATAAGATTAAGTTTTTGTGAATAAATATAGCTAAAGGCAGACAAAACCTCACTTGCTTATTTCCACTCACCAGTATATAAATATCAAGTTCTAACAACAAAACTTACAGGTGAAATATCGGCAAGAACACAATTGCAAGAGCTTTAAATGGTTCATGGAGAATATCGCCTATGACATCACAGAGCATTACCCATTGCCTCCAAAAAACAAGGAGTGGGGTGAAGTGAGTTCGTTTTTTTTTCTCTTTTTTTCTCCTAAAAATTGCAATAAACCCAGTGATGGGTTTCAAGAGGTTCGCATGGGTTCGGTCGAACCCGTTCTTGAAACGTTGGGATAATCACCAATCCGATTCTTACTTTTTTACAGACATTAGACGTTTTAGCGAACCTGTTGTAAGGACGATACAAAAGGGAACCTGTTCTTAAAATTTAAATCCCATCACTGAATAAACCTATTTTTTTATGAGCAAGACAGTTAAATCCCATAAAGTATTTTTATATTAGGACATTTCTAAAACAGTAAGAGAAGTGTCGCAATGGTGCGCTTAAAAACTTTCTGGTGGCGCAGTCTGACCGATTAGCTTGGTTGGTTAGTGATTAGCTTGGTGGGTTAGTGCAGCGGTTCCCAAACTGGGCGCCGCGGCGCCCTGGGGAGCCGCGAGACTTTGCCAGGGGCGCCGCGAAAGCATTCGAAAGTTGCTGCATTTATTGTTTTTTTTACAAAAATAACAGTACACGTGTGTTACACCAGTAAAACGTTAATTGGAGATGTTTGAGCCTGGTGTGCAACCCCATACACTGGCATACAACATTCGTTTTACTTGTAAAATCCATTGTTCGGTGTTATCTGCCACTATTTGCTCACTAACATGGCATTGTTTTTGAATAATGGTTTGTCAAATAACTGCTTTACATTATTTGACTGTTCGTCACTTTAGTTTAGTCACCTTTAGTGAATAGTTTTAAAGAGTTTAAATGGTTATCCAAATGCATGCTATAGTACAATACATGCAGTTTGCAAATTTTGGCTTTATGAGGGAGCCGCAAGGTTTAATAAGTTTTCAAAAGGCGCCGCCAACAAAAAAAGTTTGGGAACCGCTGGGTTAGTGCATTGCCTTTCAGCCGAAGGTTTTCAGGTTCAAAAGTGGTCGCTAGCTAGTCCGTTGTGTCCTTGCGCAAAGCACTCAACGTTCATAGCCTAAACCCAGTAAATTAATGGGTTTTACAAAATAAAAAAGTCTCAATTATACACAACACACTACAATAGCTTCAGTTCCCATTCAATGTAATAATCATGAATATTATATCCATTTCTTGCGTAAAAAATCCTTTCCATCCAAAAAAATTGTGGTTTTATAAGTTGTAGTCAATTTTTGTTAAAATGCTGCACTCAAGTCTCTGATATACTACACAATTTCTACAGAAACCAGACTTTCTTATAATGGTTTCTAAAAGTCATTTTAATTACATTTTCTCATACCTTGCAATTTAATACAAAAATAATTTTATATTTAATAATAATAAGACTATTCGTAATAACAATTTAATGAAACAAAAAATATTAAAAAACTTAAAAAATTAAAGTCTTTGTTTAATAAAAATTAAAAAATATTTTTAAATTAAAAAGAAAAGTTGGGCCTGTCCGGGATTTGAACCCGGGACCTCTCGCACCCTAAGCGAGAATCATGCCCCTAGACCAACAGGCCACGGGGAAAAAGAGCGCGAGATATCGGTGTTATGCGTCGCTCTCTGTTCTACATTCCTGTATTGGCGCGCGTATGTTCTAAGGCAGATAATATTACCAAAGGAATTTGCCGGTTTTGAGATTTAAAAGCCACAAAATTAAAAGTTAGACGATTTGGCCTCGCAAGTTTTTATATTTATTTAAAGCCATAAAATAAACGATTTTATGATTTTAAAAGAAAAACAATAACGTTATGACCACGGGAAGACCATTACCGAAATAGCAACGCTGCCTATTAACAGAATAAGATAATTCGTGAATATTTAATAATAGAACCTAGTTTGGATATTTGATGTGTAACGGTAAACAACTATTTTGGCAACACATCGCGGGTTTCTATTCTTTGACGTGAAATAACACGATTTTAATGCCTAAAAGTGTGGCCGTTAAATTTAATTAGTAATACAAACAATATTTTCCGGATATATATTCATGTTTATTCTCGTGTAGGAAAAGACGTAAGGGGCGTTATCACACGGACAATCATTAGATTACATCTTTTATAAGCAAAAGAACCGTGTTGATTGTGTATTTTTATACTTTTAGTTTAATTCTTTTTTTTCTTTTTTTTACCGAGCCAAGTTTCGAATCCATGAGTATGTAAGTCTATGTATCGGTCGCGCTAACCATTCAGCCACACGACCGCACAAATTTTCATTTACGACCGGCTGGCCAGCGGCTGGTTCCTATTCACCACCTTTCGACGACCGACGCTGTATAACCATCTGGTCTAAGCGACTTGAATTTGGAAAAGCGGGAAACTGCTCACTAAAATGAAAATTAGTGTGTTAGAGTTAGTTTTAAACATGGGGTTGGAGTTAAGGATAGTTCTGGGGTTAAGATTAGTGTTTAGGGAAGGGTTAAAGATAAATTCCATAGTTTTGGTGGGCAATTTCCCTCCTTTTTCGCTTTCCCTCCCTTTAGCGTTGCCCCTTGAATTTGGGAATTTAACAACACCCCAATCACTTTAAGTATAATGCAAAAACTTAGAATAAGATATTCATGTTTATTACGTTGGGTGTGAACGCCGGAGAGTTATCACATCATCTTTTAAGTGTGTGTATGTATGTGTGTGTGAGAGACTGTGTGCGCGCCCGTGCGCATGTGTTTGTGGACCAAGCTTACATGGTGTTTTGCATTGGTAAACATGGATATCCTATCCTAAGAACCGGGACGTGTCCCAGCTAATAAACAAAATCGAACACGACCACGCTTGCGTTTAAAATATACGCGTCACGAAACTATTCAAGAAAATGTGATCGCTTGGCTCAATCGTTTAACACGACCAACTTCGGCTACGGACTTTGCGACGGATCGGGTGGACTTGGGTTCAAAAACTAGTCCCAGCAAAAATGTAATAAATATTTCAAGAAAGCCAATAGCATTTTTTATGTCAATAATTAGGATATGAAAGAATACTCGTGTTTATCCACCGGTTTTGAAAAAATATTTTGCCCACATTCACAATTACAGCGTGTTGTATATATTATGAAGACATTAAAAACCACTGTTTCACCAAGTGTTTTGCTCAAAGACACATTCTAACATCTAGCGGTTGGTTTCGATCTATCAACCTTTCGGTTGAGATCACGACGCGCTACCAATAATCCAACCAGTCAAATGTTTAATTGAACCCGACGAGGACCATAATGGGATCAGGCAGCCAGTGGGACCAGGGCAAGGCTTTGCCATTGCACATCGGCTTAGCTACCATTGCAATTAAGCCATGTTTGGGTAACTCGGTCGTATAATTTTTAGTATAGGGGACTGAGTTCTACCACCTTTGTCAGGTTGGGCAATACTAAAAGGAGGGGAAAGCGGGATGTAGGGAAACTGCTCACTAAAACTATTGCAAATGATTTTAACCCTTTCCCAAACACCAATCTCAACCCCAGAACTAACCCTAACTCTAACCCCATGTTTAAAACTAACTCTAATGCCTTAATATTCATTTTAGAGCACAGTTTCCCGCCTTCCCACTTTCCCTCCATTTAGTTTTCCCCGTCAGGTTGTATAATTTGGTTTCGTCTCCATAGGTCCGGGGTGTCGATTCACACCAGTGCTTGGACAGTATGGGCCACAAGAACGGCGACGGGGCGCTTGAGGCTGGCAACTGCCACCGTATGGGCGGGAACCAGTTGTTCCGACTGAGCGAGGCGAACCAACTCTCCCAGTACGACCAGTGCGTCACAATACAGCGTGGTGTCGTCACACTGATGCATTGTGACACGACGCAGTTCCGGGAGTGGGATCACGATTTGGTGAGTACTGTGACGCAACAGTTGGCAAAGGTGATCAGCTGCTAATTGCAGCTTGTTCAATGACGTAATACGATTTGCATAATAACGACTGACACTCATTTAAATGTGTTACACGTGTTTCAGATTTCGCCGTTATATACGTTTAAAATTTATTTAAAACGGGTTTTTGTGCGGTTTCTAGTCAACGTCAAGACGAGACAATATTTATTTAAAGTATCGCACAGACGTTTTAAAACAATCGAAATGACTTGTCTGTCTAACCCAGTGTTTTTAAACCCGCGTGGAGAATCTTGACGCATTTGATAAAAAAATCTTGCGGAGCACCAAACGGTATTGTGTAATATAATAACAAAAACGAGTAATAATCAGTATTATTAAAGTAATAAGAAGTACTACACGCTCACTTATTTATCACTACAAGCTCACACTTAAATTACTATATTTTTTTTTGTTTAATAATTACTTTTACAAAAAAAATGTTGTAAAATTGTAAAAATTCTTAAAAAAATTTTGTAACAAAAAAATTTTTTTTTTTAAGTTTGCCAAATTAATAAAAAGATTTATAAACATCTAACGATTATTCAACATCGTGTGAAAATTACCGAAATTAATTAAAAGAAGTGAGATTAATCTTGTGTTGTAATGGATGGTATAAATAAACCCTTTTGGATACGAACATTATAATGATTTTAAGCGATATTGGTTTTCTACGTCCAACTTGTAATAAAACTTGGTTTTCTGATATTTTTCTGGAAGTGTTACAGTGTGTAACATAAAGAAAAGGCTGGGACGTCATTTTAGCTGCATTTTTGCACCCTAGGAGCCCTTCTTTCATTCTAAGGACCGCATTTTTTTTAAACATAAATATCTACCGGAAAATATCACGCAACAATGATAAACGCCCCGGATCGATAGACCAATTCTATTCAGAAACGGTCTGGGCCAGTAGTTCCCAAAGTGGGGTCGGCGGACTTTTAGGGTCCGTAAAGCACTTTCAGGAGGTCAGCGAAACAAATTATTAAACATTTTTGCTCTGTGTTGACCTATTTTTACTATACGGTTCATTGATTTTGTGGTTGTGATCGTTTAAATTTTTAGTCTTCACCATACTGCCAAACATTATAAAATTGCAAGGGGTCCTTTGTGAATTTTTTTTCTTAAAGTTTGGGAACCATTGGTCTGGGCGAAGAGTTTATCAGTGGTTCGAAACCCGGTATAAAAATGTTGTTTAGTTGCGTCCAGTAACGTAACGCGTCGGGCCGGCAGTCGAACGCTGACGGGGTCGAAACCCACCGAACTTAGCGGTAGTTGTCTAAACCTAGCCTTTTTACGGTTGGAACAAAAATTGTAATAACGCCCCCATCATACACAACACACTGCAATTGCTCCGTCAAACCGACTCTATACGAGATAATCTGATGTCTCCATATATTTAACACACAAGATGATCTGATGAATGCCCGTGTGATAACACCCCGTGCGTGCCCAATCCTCGTATATAACCACGAGTATCCGTTTAATTGCACCATAAAGAATAATGACAAATTATTTGAAATTCATCAATGAAACGATTAGTTAATCGTGTCAAATATATTGTTTTTCTTTATAACTTTATTCAAACAAACGTTAAAGTTAGGAATCTCGCAAGCCATTGCATTCATTTATTAGTATGGGCGGGTCCACGGTAGCTCCGGGACCAGGAATTTAGGCCATGGAAGGTCTGTTACTCCAGCCAATGAATGAATGAAGCCATTGCATGGCAACCATGGATTTTATTGCCTATATATTATAGCAAAACAGAAAAATAAACTAAGTCACTCATATTTCGCCTACTTATCCAGGCATCTTCAGTGTATTATTTAAATAGAATTAATTCAATATCTTATTCTACTTGATGAATTAATCTTTTTGAATCTCTTAAAATTGCTGAGTTTAATATTAATGTATTGATTTGTTGATAGAATCCGAGGCAATCTCTATTTAAGCGACTTTGGTACATAACTTTTAGGGGGTAACGTCTTTGGTCGGGAACTTTTGCAATCCAGTCTTTTCGCCAACTAAGTTTATTCTGCAGGCGACGAAGTCAATTCGGCAAACGGGCAACGGGAAGTGTCTGGAGCGAGGCGAGCTCGTGCACAAAGTGTTTCTCGCCGTTTGCGACCCGAAGAAAAAGACTCAACGATGGGAAATAAACAAAGTCCAGTCGTAGTCAAACTCCAAAAACACTTTACAGGGTCTGCAGTAGTTATGGTGTCGGTACATGGTCGTATTTCATATTGCAGTCGTTTGCTAAAGCAGTAAGCTACTATTTTAAAATCGTATTAATTATATCTAGCACCCAAATAGTGTATTTCTGTATTATACAACTGTAAAAACGACTATCGACTAAAACTTATAAATTACGTGCAATTTATACCCGATGTAAAAGAAACAAGTAAAATGACCCAAAAAAGCGTGCCGTTTGCACCCGGCACGTAGAAACCGTACTCCATTATTTATATTAACTCCTTAACATTGTGTCGTTCGTGTACAATGCAGTTAAAACTGAACTTTTATTAAAGTTTTTTCGTTATAAATTGTTGGTTGTAATTATTAGATAGACGTTTTTTCATTGGAAATGCTCTTAAGGGCATAGTCGTATGGCCGAACGGTTAATGCATTCATATACTGCTCCATTTATATAAAAAAAAACGGTATTGGTGATGAGCTCTTTGGGCAATCTAAACTTATGGACTAAAAAAGACAACTTGATCTATGTTGTTTGGGGTTTGTACTAAAATTAAACTACTGCAGTAAATCCGATAACCCGACGGTGAGCGCGATATAATCTGACGATTGCCCGTGTGCTAACTTGCTCTGAATTTCTCATTCGAGTGGATAAAATCGGAACAAAATTCTAACAGTAAAATAAACTCCCGCTATATAGCAGACATGGGCAAACTACGTCCCGTCGGGTCTTTTATTCTGTCCCACAGGATGTAATCGACAAATTGTAAAACTAAATAGCAATGTCACAGCTACATTTGTACTTCTCTTAAGACGGTGCTTTCTGGTTTTCAGTATTGTACCGAATTTCTTATTTTAATTATTTATCATTAACAGTGACAAACTATGTGAGTGGCGGCTTGATCACCTGGCCGGTCAATCTAAGAATAAAATATGTTTTGGTCCCCAATGCAAAAAGTGTGCCCACCCTTGCTATACAGCCTAGAAAATGTAACATTTTCCAGTGCGAAATACTAAATGAAGCTTGTAAAAATAAAACATTATTATTTCTGCGAATACACATGGAATAGCTTCAAATTACGGCCAATCGTGTTTATTTTTTCTTCGAAAGACATCGAATTCATGCCAAACACAGGTAACCGTGTGCACTCTTGTATAAACCCTGTACTTTTAATTCGATGTTTTTGGCGGCCTAAATAGCTCTGGATTCGATGTAATTGGCCTTGTTGTTTTCATTGAAAATTCTGGCACGCGAAATTGAACCGCAGACCACTTGAGATAAATACTTCCGATTCGAGTAATTACTGGATTATGACGTCATAAGGAGGCAATTGCGCCCACGCGATCATTACCTCTATTGTGTAACAATGATGTACGTAAATCGCTTCAGCGTATACGCATTGCCTAAGTATGATGTATGACTGTTACTATATACTATATTTGTCCGGCCCGTTGGTCTAACGGTTAAGTGCGTCGCCTTTCAATCGAAAGGTTGCAGGTACGAAACTGGTCGCTAGCTAGTCAGTTGTGTCCTTGGGCAAGGCACTTTATGGACATTGCCTGAACCCAGTGGATTAATGGGTTCTACCAAATTGAAGGAACGTTTGAATCATATACAACACACTGCAATAGCTCCGGTAACCCGACGATGAGCGCGAGGTGATCTGACGATTGCCTGTGTGATAACCCCCTTTCTTTCCCATTCATGGGGATAAACATGAACATCCTATCCTATCCTACCACAGGGGAAAAATAGCCATCCGTTATTTATCCAATAGCTCTTGTTTACCTTTTTGTATACTGGTGAGATTTTTAGTGGAATGGTGGGTTCTACTAAATAGAAGGCACGTCTGAATCATACACAACACACTGTAGGAGGTAGTTAACCAATTGTTCTCCATTTTGTTTATAATTTCGTATATGTATCGGTCGCCGTAATGAGGGTTTAACCAAATATCTTCCCTATCTCTCCAATGCAAACTGACCTTACAAAGAGGGCTTTACTTAAAACCTGCCACAGGAATTCTTAGCTTTTTCACAATTTAAAATTGAAGCTTGGATCTGCATCCTAAACTCAAAATCCGACATAAGGAACTTTTTCCCAACAACCAAACAAACACTTTTATTGCACGGGCTGTACCAAAGACGGAATATAAAAGTACGGAAGTTTATACGAAGCCCTAACCCACCCTAGACCGTATAACCTTTTGTTGGTGTTAATTGACAAAAGCAAAAAACGCACTGTATAGACAAAAACGTTTTTCTTGTGGAACGCACCACAAAACTCATTTCTAGTGTAAATACAGCCTAACTGTTATAAAATTAAACTCTTTTATGAGATTGTCTCTAAGACATAATCGGTGTATGTATGGTTGCGTTAAACATTCGGCCACACGACGGTACTGCCATTTTTTCGTGCTTAGTTTCGAAACCGTGGTGGGCTTGGTCACTATATCATAAGTTTAAAAGCAAAACATGATACTATTACACCTAACGGTTACGTTGGATTGGGGGATTTTAACTGGATTTGCACCTAAATACCGTTGTTATATATTTCCGCTTCACTAATATTGTTGAACACCCGTCTAGGCTTTGAACTAGAAAACTTACAAGCTGATTGTCGGGCATTAAGCAAACAAGAACGGAAGAAAAGTCGACGCTCGGATAACGCCAATAATATATGTATATATGTACAGTAACGATCGATTGGCCGGATGGTTAACGCGACCGATACATATTTGTGAGGTTCGAATTTATAGTAAAAATATGAAGGAAATTGTGTGAAACGTGAGTTTGTTGGTCCAAGTTCGAAACCCGGCGGGAACAAGTTGTAAGCGAGTAAAATATATGCACCCTATCTGCTGCAAAGCAAAAGCTAGTGGTGTAAGTCGGTTTCAGTTCACCAAGGTACACGAAACGTCGAATAAATCATCCTTTAACCCAGTGTTTTTTTTTAAATTGGTGCGCCGCAAGGGTTAGCTAGGTGCGCCACACTTGCATTTCGTACATTTACCACAGAAGGTACATAGATCATAAACTACTAAATGGTTAGTGTCTATAATGCGTTTTTTTTATTGTAACATTTTGAGTATATTTAGCATATTGTTTTGACTTCCCATGCAAGGTGCGCCTGTTCATTCGGAATTGGTCTTGGGTACGCCAGGAGGTCAAAAAGATTGAGAATCACTGTTTTAATCCCTTTATGACGCGGCGCAGCGGAAACAAACAGGATGAACATGACGTCACGAAAATCGAAAGCAGTCGTGACGTCACACATCTGCAAGCCGCGCTGTGTAATGCGTGATTAGACTGCTCACGTTCAGGTAAACATGAGTTAGCTTTTAAGCATTAATCAGTCGCGCGTGTCCGGTTCTGGTATTTAACTTAACATAATCGATGCATCTTCACGTTGCTTCCGGCTTCAGCCGATTGACCGACCTTTTTGTAAGAACACGAAGCTGGCAGCCGCTGCGCTTTGCCTTCGATTTGGGGAAGTTTCTTTACTAACAAATAATTCCATTGCCGAACGCTGATATATACACCGATTATGCAAAAATCGGTTTTGGGGACGAGCATATCATGGGTTCGAAACTTTGCCCTGTAAAAAAAATATTTTGCTGGGTACGGTGCATTTTGTGGGTTTTCATTTTTTAATGCTTCAAGCAAAAAGCACAAAGCGAAATAATAAAAAAATTCAGTGATGGCGCGTGTATACGTCGTTTTGAAAGTAGCCTTTTTTCCTCGTTTTACTTGCCTTTTTTGCGACGATAACGTTTATTCGTTTATCCCTAAAGAATGCGCTGAAATAATTTCCCGGAATTTTTATTTTAACTTTTTTTAACCACGTGCATATAAGAGCATTCCATGCTGAAGGATGCAACAGCGATTTCAACGCCATGACAAAGCCGTTTTCGGTATTGATCGTGAACTAAATGTCGCTCGCAGGTTTCGTGCGAAAAAAACGCCATTTTCGGGAGAACACGAGATTTTTCGTGTGGAAATGTCGCTCGGACGGATGTAGGAAAAAATCTATTAACGTAATGGGATTTTTTGTACGTTATTCACTAAAATTACGATTTATTAATTGATATATTTTACGACCGTAAAAAGTGACAGAAAGCCAAATTAGCACACAGACGTGTTGGGTAGGTCTTTGGTTTAATTTATGCCGATTAAAAATAAAAATAAATTGTAATTTTTTAATATATCTTTTGAAATAGACTGCCGATATGGTAATGAGAGACTGGCGATGTAGTAATTTTTATGGCCGGAGCAAACGACGCAAAGTCAAATAAGTATACCGAATAGTGTTAGTTCCTTTGTTTAATTTTCTTCCATTTACAAAAATATTTTTTAAATCTCTCTAAAAATAAAACTGACGATGCTTTAATGGCGAAATATAGCTCCTATAAACCGTGGCTTATCTTTTTTAAGCAGCGCAGCCATTTCTGCAACTACAATATATCTCAATATAAAAAGTAATATGTTTGGTTCCGCTCAGAATTTCTGAGACTACACGGTCAGCATTTCTATAGAAAAACAAACAACAATGCCAAATAAGGCGTTAGTGTTAATTTCAGCTTCGCCCAGAAGTATAAGAATTGGTCCACGAAAAACACCCGGTCATGAAACTGTACGCCGAACTTTTAATCGTATCTTCGTGAGTTACGAGAACATTTCCCGCGCGCTGGCATTTTCATGACCCCTCGATCTGTCTACGAAATAATGGTTCTTTTATTACGACATACTTATTAAAAGGAACATTGCTCTATTTAGTCATTGCTCTTTTTGCGGCGCAAAATAGAACGGGCGACGGGCAATCCGTGGGTTGGACGTGGCTCATATTGAGACACCAGAATACTTCATTCGGATAAGAATAACAATAACTGAGAGGGATGCGTGACCAGAAAACTGGCGGAGAAAAAGTCATGCAGGCTTTAATCTGAACTCTGAACATTCGTGTTAGCTTATGAGCGCACAAAAAGAAACGTACTGGCAACGGTTTGATAAGCATCGTGTCTCTGCGAGCCCGGATTATTACGCAATGTCTCGTCGCTAGTTGTGACGTCATAAACAAGGGCCCAGGAGGAAATTGTTTTGGCGGCAGCACCTATTTCAAGTGCATTGCCGCAGTGGCGAGTAGAAATACAAATGTGTTGGTCAAATGATCATCACTTGAACGGGTGTGTGTGGTTATCACGGCCGATTCAAATACCGAATTTTATCAAAAAAAGGTCTTAGTAACGAGACCGTTACGGGTAGAAACTTCGCTCGGCTAAAAAAGCTAAAACACATATAAAAGGTGTCAAGTGGATGCAAGCAGTTTACTGTGCATATATTCAAGCAACTTAAACCGGGTATTCGCTTAATAAATCACGCGGATGAGAAATGTAGAATATTGCGGCGTGCAGCATGCGGGGTATATAACGTATTAGACCGATCATGATATTTACGTTAAAGTAGGAAATACAGAAACGAGTTAACCAGCCCTGCGACATTGTGTTTAAATTCTTCATGGCCAATTAATCTATTTGACTTGATTAACCCTTTGACCACGACAGAACTGACTTTTTTACCGTGCTGTTTATGTAGTAATTGTTCTAAATATTACTCAACCGCGATTCGAAAACTGCCTTGCCACTTTCCACCGTGCTGCTAATTTAGCGATTATTTGTATATGTTACTTCAACTGCAATTCGAAAACAGCCTTGAGAAGGAATGGTTAGCGTCACTGATTCACATATTTACTTTGCCATGTCAATATGAACCGAGCGACGAGCCCATCATAGGTTCGAAATATGATTGGATATAAAAGTGATTTGTATACATGATATAACCATTCAGCCCGAAAAAAGTTATTATTTTGTGTTTTTATTTTTGGAAAAAATAATTCCGTAAAAAAATGATTTTATACCAAAAGTCAAAACCAAAAACAAAAAAAGGAAAATAAAAGTCAACAAGTGAGTACTAAAAGGCTAAAATGGCAGAAATGAACATTCGATAAAAGATTTTTTTTAAATTTTTTTTTTAATTTTTTTTCAACCGGGCTAAATTCCGTTTCTTATTTTTGCCTTTTAGTGTGCCGTTTTAAAACATTGATCAGAATTAAAAAAACAAGCAGAAGGAAAATGTTATATAAATTAACGACTGGTGTATATTATACTTGGTTTTGTGATTATTTCGCTTAATTGGTGCAATGGTGATTTTGCATGGTTTTGCGCACTTCTTCAATTATTTCGACTTTGATATTTCAGACATGAAATTCGATTTGTAATTGCGACACTTTTGCGCATGCCGCATGTAATGTATACGTAATCCGACACACGATACACGCATTAAGGGTCGCAAAGTCTCCTTGCAATTTCCGACTTTGTCGTTTGTGACGTAAGCGCCGCTCCATCGTGGTGTCATAATGGGGTTTGTCATTAACGGTGAGATTGTCCAAATCGCGATCTCTGTCGCGGCGGTATATTTCTAAATCAAGAGCACAAAACGCGATTTGATGAGTTTAGCTGTATTTGGGTTTGCTAATTAAACACGTGATCGCCGATTTGGCAACACTGTAAAAATGGACGCACGGACACAAATTATACTATTTCTGTGTAGACGGTACGTTACAGCATCTGCTAGTTATAGGTCGGACGTGCGGGTAATACGTAATCACGCTGGTTAGGTCATCATTTTAGCGTTGAAGACCTTTATCACATAGTTCTATATAAAGCGGTGGATTCGTGCAGGATTCAGCAAAAGTCGCAACACCAGTTCGGCAGCAGGATAATGATAAGGGAAGAAGACGGAAAACTTTTCTTCAAAGTCAGAATATGATAGTAATTTTCACGTAGTTTAAAAAGAAGAAGATAGGGTTATAACTTGGCCATTCCTAAAATTGACCATATGTTAGAAATGCTTTTTCGCCTCTTGCTTATTGCAGTAATATACACTTAAACAGTGTACACTTTTGTCACAAAAAATTGTAACTGTTAAAATCCATCTAATATAAAATAATTTTAAAGATTTTCGAATAATTTTTGTGTGCGTATTTGGCGACGAGAATTAAGAATGGGATCGACAATAACGAAGTGCGTAGGAATAACATTTCCAATTGCCCGCACTTGTCTTTGTAGCGTTATTACGTAGGCTGGGCACTTGAACTCTTTTCTTGGATTGTATATAAGATAAAGCGTGTGCAGTTTGATTAAAAAAACGAGATTTTATTCAATAGTTCAGTGGTATCCTCACTGGACTCGTGGTTCGTGGTATCCACACTGGACTTGTGGTTCGTGGTATCCACACTAGACTCGTGGTTCTGTGATATCCATGATAGTTTTGTGTTATCCACAGTCGAGTTTTAGAGGCGTCGATTGTCAATATATCATTGAATTAATTGTAAGCGTGCGGCTAGCAAGCTATTTTAGCACAAGCTTGGGAACATTGTGTTATCAATATAAACTTGTTGTTGGTTCCATGACTGCGCGGAATTACCAGCATTATGAAACTGACAGAGAAATATAAAAAGCGCAGAAACTAAACAACGCATTTTCACGATCTATAGTGTATTGGTCACTGTATATAAATAACTAAATTGGTGGTTTTCTTTTGTGTGCAAAGGCACAGAGCACACTAGAAAATTGCGCTTAAATTATTATCTCCGAAACAGTAAAAAAATACACAGCATCAGGGTAAGTGCATAATCTATAGCGTACAGTGATAGAATAAATTTCTTTACACGAAATAATTATGAGAGGCATTTTTGTCTATTTAAAATTTCGTTTAGTATTTTAAACAAGTATTTAAACGAATGTTTCATTTAATGTTTAAAACAAGTAGCCTAGTTATAAGAACTTGCCCATTTAAAAAAAAAATTCCTTTACAGATACACTAGATTATATAAGAAATTTATACACCGAAGTAATTAATTATGAATACAAACGTATTGTTATGTCTTCTTGTTATCAGCGTCTCAGAAGTTTTATCTGCCCCTTCCCTCCGAGGTAATATGATTTTAAATTGTAAAGTGTACTTACGTTTATCCGTGGTTATAGGAAAACGAAGGGCTCGGTTGATTAATTTTTAAGTTTTTTTGACATTTCTATTTTGGAAATGCGGATTGCATGAGTGGAAAAGTTGCCAATTCTTCAAATGCAATTTTGTTTTTAATTTTGAATTTATTGAGTAGTTTATTACTCAACGCGTTTTAAAATAACACTGTATATGAAAATAATTAAAAAAGGTTTCCGTTTACTTTAGAAGAATTGGCAATTGGCCATTCACGTAATCCTTAATGCCATTAAGCAACGTGATTCAAAATCTGGGACACAGGCACGAAATGACGCAAACTGGTAACGTTCTGCATTGCCGTGTTCGCATTGATTGAAAGAAAACAGTTGTTTACAGAAAGTTCTCGAAGTATCATGGCATCACGTGTCACAGTCAAGCTATTACAGCGTATGGAGTAATGTGTTTATATCCTGAAAGGAAAGTCGTGTTATTTAATCATCGCGTTACCGCAGTCGATTTTCGAATAATTGAAACGAATTCTAAAACACTCTAATATAAGGTGTTAAATTTCACTTCCGTTTATTACAGGCCAATGCATGGTTAGACCAAGTCTTCGAATTGAGTGCGGTCATTCTGGTATCACAAGGTATCGGTGCCACAAACAAGGCTGCTGCTACGACAACTCTGTCCGTGGTGCAATCGCCTGTTTTGAAAGTCAATCAAACATCACTCCCTTAGGTTTGTCGCCATTTTAATTAAACGAACTTGTTCTACAAGTAAAATTTAAACTTGGACTGGAAAATTGAGGAAAAGAATAGAAATTTCTTGCCATCAAAAGCACGTTAAAATAAGTATTTCCTGACCCCTGTATTTATATCATTTAATTTGTGAAATGGGACCTTTGGTGTCTAATATCGTATTTTTGCACCTGGTGTGTAACTGTCTGCAATTTACGCTGTTCCCGTACCAGTCAATTTACATCTTTATGACTCATGTTTAAAGAGCGGCAACGCAATAATAGTCATTATTACCAATGAGACAGGCGTGTCTGGGCGTAAGAGAGATAATATGACCTAAATTGATAAACAAACAAATAGTAATTTAGGCATCCCTATATGTACTCGGCTTTAAATCTCACTATAAAACCGTACAGTATGTGGCTGCCTTGTAATACGTAGCATTGGAAAGAAATTGGTTAACTGTACTGCTGTAATTTTCAGCCCGGCCTATGTCGATGTGATAATGACATCGCTTGCAGTTAACACGTCTACTTACTGACATGTTGTCGTTGTTGACCTTTTAATCATATAAAGACAGATGAACTTAATGTTAGGTCTAGACTTATACAACTTGTAAAAGAACATTATCTTACCACAATGTTTTGGGCTCGACTTATAGACAACTATCAAAATAATATTTACAGTCTTGCCACAATGTTTTTGGGCTAGACTTGGACATTTAGAAAAAAAAAACATTTACAGTCTTAACATACGATAGCAGCATCTACCCCAAAACAATTCAACATTTTATGTGAACTTATATTCCCCTAGGTCAAGTACCAGTCGCAACCCTTCGAGTTGTCCATGACCAAGCGACGGATGACGTCTTCTCCCCCCAGCCACGTGTGCAAAACCCCGACCAATCAACAATGAGAACGTGTTCAGCAGCTCCATTGGACCGAATCGAGTGTGGGTGGTCAAGCATAACACGGCAGGCGTGCGAATCGAGGGGATGCTGTTTTGATAGATCGAGCAGAGGTTCTCCTTGGTGTTTCAAAGCAGGTAAGGCTTTTTAAACATAGCACATCTTAATATCCCGATTAGTCGTGAGACTTCCCGGCTAATGACCATGTTAAAATACTCATTTTCTTTGTGTTAAAAAATACGTTGAACAATGAGATACACATTGAATTCAAGACCGGATATGGTTAGATTATTGTAAAAAATCTTTTAATAATGAAGTAATATTAAAAAATGTATACACTGCAATATCTCTTTCAGCCAGAAAATTTATGGTCATTATTCCCCGAGATAAAAAAAGTCCCTTATTGCCCCACCCAATGGCCAATGATGACTCTACTTTTTTGATTGACATTTTTAAACCACAGATTCGTTGCTAATCAGTCAAAAGATGAAGACTGTGTTGGAATGCGCGTGGGAATGTTCTAGAAAGTCGTGGAGGAGCATAGCGGCCGGATACTCTAAGTGCGCCACCAATGCTGCATGCTGGATGATGCTTGTCGGTCAAACACCTGGCGCATGTGTGGCGGCATGTAAGACGACTTACGGTGAGTTTCAGAAAATATTCCATTCTAATTCTATACTTTTTACATTAAATTAATTTTGAAATTGAATGCCATTAGTTTTCTTGGAAAATGAAAAATTACAGAACAGTTTTATATTTGTAAATTAGCTTTTTATTTGCTTGTACCAGCAATGCCTTGTATCTTAAAATTAAAATCTAGCAATAAAACTGCTGCGCTTATAGCGTCTATGACCTGGTGGTCCGCACCAGCAGGCAATCTAACGACCTGTCCTTGTTGTCATACCACGGAGATAAACAGTAGTATCATATTAAGGCAACTGCTCTTCAAAGACATAAACAACTTATTTTCCCTAATAGAAATCGGGGTCTTCAAATCGAACGTGTCAACTTGTCTTGGTCTGGAAACCACTGTGGCTCGCGTCGCGTCAGAGCAATGTGACACTGATCTGCCATGTTGGATAGACCGATTCGGCTACCGGGCTCTCAATTGTTTTCGGAGGTACCAAGCAACCGGACAGAGCTTTACCATCGGTAAGTCGTATCGGTTGTTGTGACACCTCAATCCCGGTGCAAAAACTGTTGTAAGTGGATGTATAAAGATTATTATGGTCTGCATTGTTTTTCTCATAAAATTTAAATCTCATAAACGGTATTGATTGTTGACTCTACGTTAAAATTCTCATCAAGTAGAACACATTGGTAACTTATTAATCGTATCACCTAATCTGTATAAATGCGTAAACTAAAACAAACCACCGGAAAAATTACGCCGCTTGGACAAGGCAACATACGTGTAATTAAAATGGCTGGTTTATCAGTGTCGGTAATTTTAGATGGTCGTTTTTGTTTGCCTACTCGAGTTTAATTCTCATTAAATTTGTAGACCCTGACAAAATTCTAAATTTTTAGACCCTGTTTTAAAAGCGATAATACATTTCTCAGAATATCCTGAAACCGAAGAAGAAATGATTTTGCCGCATGAGGAGGTAGAGAACACTATAGCACCTTCGCGTGCCCCGCCGATGATTGAGCGTGAAGAAGAGTCCGCTTCGACACCGGAAATCGAACCGGAGGCGCCTCAAGAGACACCGCAACCTCCGCAGGGTGAGGGAGAGCTTATTCGAACCAACCTCAGCGTCGAGATCAGTTCTTCCGGGATCACGGAAAACAGATCCAGTTTGGATGATGTTCCGTCGGAAGAGGACACGCGTATCCCAGAGGAGCGAATCGAAGAGGAAAACTCCTAAAGTTGAAAATACCATTCTCCACTATACTTTACGCATACACGCCCAGCAAGAGAGCAGAGGTGGACGCTGCGGTTTGAACCACTGTCAATATAAAATGCGGTTTACAGTAATTCGCATTGTACTAAAATACTATGAAAAGTCTGATTGCTTAAGAAATCAGATTGCTGCTGTAAAGTTGTTATTTTGTTCAGTTTTCAAAAATAAATAAAATTCTTATTGTGAAATCATGTTACAATCGGAATTGAAATCACCTTCAACATATAATGATTAGAAACACAGTATTAGCTAACCACGATAAAGCAGTGGTATTTTAATTGAAATCATGCAGGAAATGATAGGCTCTAGAACACCATGGTGAGAGCAAATACCCAACCGGCTATTTTACCAAATTTCATCGCGGTAAAATACGCGGTTAAACGCGGTAAAACATACGCGGTAAACTTTTATGGCGGAATCCGTGCTTAAACGTTAGACCGTCGGCGGTGTGTCTTTGCACACAACGGTAAATCCTTACCTACTTGATTATTAGTTTCTAGTAAAACTATGTCTAATATTTATCATATACAACATATTGTACTTCAATAACCCAAGGATGCGCACTAGTTTTTTTACCAGACCAAGTTTCGAAAACATCATGGGCTCGTTACTTAGAATTTTGTTTAGGTCGGCATATGTATCGTTCGCATTTTCGGCCATACGACCGTACGGGTGCGCACGAGTTAATTCTACAAATACACGGGTCATAACGCTACGGCCATTTGAATTTTCGCGACGTAATATAGATGGCGTATAACCAATTAAGACCTCTATGAACGGCAGGATGTGACGAGTGGTACCCTCCATGAGTCATTGTTTTTAAACGAGTGTTTTGCTGAGTAACAATGGTGGTGATTCCCCAATGTTTGTTTTGTTGAAAGCAGCATGTGCTAGGCTGCGCGCCGGGGGTATGGGCTCAAAATTTTTAAACAAAATTTTGTAGGGTTTTGAGTTTAGGTTGCAGATCCAAGCTTCAATTTTAAATTGTGAAAAAATCTAAGACTTCCTATGTCTGGATTTTGAGTGACAGTCGTTTTTGTGAGGTCAGTTTGCATTAGAGAGATAGGGAGAATAATTAGTTGAACGCCTCCTAAATGAAAAACTGGCCATTTTGAATTTTTTGCCAAAATCTCTAAATTTATAGAAATTTGAGTGTGGATAAATGTTACTAGTCAACTGTTTGTCTAAAATCTTACACTTAATTACTTATGCTAATTAGCAAAGTAATTAATTAGTCATTTTTCCTCATTTTTGGTCATTTTCACTCCGGTAGAGGGTCGTTCGCATATTTTTTCAAGAACTTAACTTCGAATGACTTTTATAAATACCCGACAATCTTTCGATACAGGCTGTTAATCCGATTTGTGATATCGGACTGGAAAATGCACTCCTCTTGGTATCCACATGTGTACCTTTTTTCATAATTTTTAATTTTTGGGCAGGTGTGAAGGCCTAGATGTGTTGTTGGACACCTATGCACACAGAAGATATAAAAACTTACCAATCCTAATCATCCTTGATTGTCAAACATTGGTGAAAGAACTGGAGGCGGACAAAATGTGGTCACACGAGGCTCAAAGGTGACATTGGGTGTGTTTTTTTACTCAAAAACAACAATTTGTACCCTGGTTATGGACTTTAAACCTTTCAAATTACAGTGAAAACAACGCTGCTGAAACTTGTGAAACATCAAGCAGTGAATTTTAATGTGTACGAAGAGTTTCAGTCATCACCAGTGACACTGTCGCCAAATGAAATCTACAGAATGACCACCCCTTCAGTCGAAGGCCTGTAATAGCCGAAGCAGTCAACAGAAACTGGTTAAAATTTGGACAGGAGTCTCACAGAATGACCTCTACTAGTAAGTTCGAACAGTTTAAACCAAACTGGAACGGTCACCGTTTCCAAGATGGCGTATAACCAATTAAGACCTCTATGAACGGCAGGATGTGACGAGTGGTACCCTCCATGAGTCATTGTTTTTAAACGAGTGTTTTGCTGAGTAACAATGGTGGTGATTCCCCAATGTTTGTTTTGTTGAAAGCAGCATGTGCTAGGCTGCGCGCCGGTGTTCTCGTTTAGCTGTAAAGTTTTGTAATCGTGGAGCAGTGCTTTGTAAAATAAAGGTGTTGAATGTGCATCTGCTAGCTGTTTTGTTGGAAAAAAGTTGCCGATGTACGAGGGGGTATGGGCTCAAAATTTTTAAACAAAATTTTGTAGGGTTTTGAGTTTAGGTTGCAGATCCAAGCTTCAATTTTAAATTGTGAAAAAATCTAAGACTTCCTATGTCTGGATTTTGAGTGACAGTCGTTTTTGTGAGGTCAGTTTGCATTAGAGAGATAGGGAGAATAATTAGTTGAACGCCTCCTATAACGATTGCTGGTGCAATAAATCTAAGTCGTTTTATCATTCATCGGAATAAAACAAAAACATTCTAATCAGATAAACTAGTTCAATGTGGTAGCTGGTTGGTGTACCGTTTAAGTCTCACAAATACACTCGAAACTCTAAGAGCGGGTTTTATTTACAGTCCTCTTCGTACAATCACATCTCAGCAGAACGCCTACGGTAGCTGAGCGTAGTTTAGGCATATACGTTAGCAGAAACGCCGGGCATAGGAGACAATATAGAACCACTAGCACAGAGCTAAGTGTTGAGACCAAACTAGCGGTTTCAGCGCTCCCAACGTCGGAGATTGGGTCTAGTGTTAAATACAGCATAACTGGTGCGGTACACAATGTGTAGGAAGTAGTAAGCGCGATCAGCAGTTTGATGGAAGGGTGCAAAGGAAAACGGTTCTTTCCCTGCAATGGGAAATAGGAATTTTAGGTTTATACCCTTTTTTATTTTTAATAGGGGTTGGTAAACGAAGGGGGCGTAAAAACTCGAAGCCGTTACAATCGTTAGGGAAGGCGCTCTATTTCTGATTGAGGTGTTATTGAAACACTTTTAAATACAATTGGTTTGGTAAAGACTTATAGACTAAATTAACTACACTTGGTTTTCTTTAAAGCTTTCTTAACTCATAGAGACATTTACGTTTAAACTTAGACCGATGCTGCCACAAAAGACCAAAAGAAAATGGCGACAATTCCTCCTTTTGAATTTTGATTTAAATTGCGTGTGGTTAAATATCTTAGTTACGGGTACGAGCAATTATTACAAAAAAATGATTTTTGCTGTAGTAAAACATTTTCCGTAAATACCTAAATGATTTGTTTTAAATAAAATGCTATTTGTATTTATTTTTAAATGTATTTTTTTAAATGGTGTTTTTACAACATTTCACCGACGACGCGTTTTATTAGAGGGTTAGTTCGACTTACCGCTAAAGTTTTTGATTCTTCAGCTTCTACCTCTCTCTGCATCGTACTACACATCTCGATTTCTGGGGTATCTAAAAACACATTGGAACAGCTAATTATTTAACTATACGTCGAGCTATTTTGCAAAATTTAAAATGCAAGACGGTTAAAGTTGCCTACTATGACTACTTATATGCTTGTGTTATAGGGTAAATAAAATAAAAATAACATAGGTACGTATTGATTTTAAAGTCCTACATTCACAACTCGGGTTAAAGTTCTTACCTAAAGAGTCCACCCCATCGTTCAATGCAGCCGGCTGAAGTTGTGCGATTCGGTAGTATTTTCGAATAGTCATTACCAGCAAGACAATTATAGTGATAAGAAGTGCAAACCACGTTAAACTCGAGACGAGTAGATGTCCTTTTGTCATCGGATACCACAAGTTCGAACACAGGGTAGTCTTGGTCTCTTTGTGTATAGGAAAATGGTAAAGATCTCCTTTTAAGGTATAAACGGTTATGTGGCCTAGTTGTTAGCAGCAACCAATTCTTATACCTATATAGAAAACGGCCTTACCATCGCGGTTTCGATACTCAGTATGATAAACAAAGAACACTTTTTATATGCTCGTGTTTTAAAATGTGACGTAATACACAGCGTTTTTAGTGTAGAGCACGGTACTTTACGGACGACTCCTAGACCTGTTAATTTAAAATTTCTTTATCAACCAAACACACTTCAATAGCAACAGTAACCGAATGGTAAATAAAGAAATTAATCAAAATATCAATAGCTTCTTTCCTACCTGATAGACAGTGGAAATCGGCGTAATATGCAGGAAGGCAAGTGCAATACGGAAGGCAATTCCAACCAGCCAACGAAGGAATGCAATACAAAAGCGGAAAAAGCCAAGTCAACGTTATACTCAGGCCTACTTTGCATTTGCGGGACTGAAAATTAGAACTGGGTAATTAGTATACGTTATACAGGATATTCATGTTTATCTCCGTAAATATGAAAACGCAAGGGAGTTAACACACGGGTAATTGTCAGATTACTTCGCGTCTACCGTCGGGCTATCTTAGCTATTGCAGTGTGCTGTGTATGATTCCGACGTTCCTTTAAATTTGCGGAGATTATTATTTCTCCAGGTCCAGGCAATTTCTGCCAAGATATTCGAGTGTATCCAGGTGAATGGGAAAGCGCACGGTGCGTCAGCACACGGGTAATCTTCGGATCACCTATAGCATTGAAGTGTGTTTAATGTGTATGATTTGGATCAGTGACACAACCGACTAATTCACTGGACCCAAACGATGTTAACGATGTGCATTTTTCAACGATATAACCAGCGATTGGCTTCGATTATATCCTGGATAATGCGGTGGTGTTTTGTGCCAAGTTAGGAAAATACCACATTGCGTATGGCAACTTCATGTAAGAAGTATCTGTCATGTAACATTAGGAGACGATCTGTGAATCCACTGATGGTAAACAACCACATTTTCCCTAATGTAAATAGTGTATAAAAAGATATACCAATACTCCAGTTGTTAATGATTTGGTGCCAGTAATGGCGCCCCCTCTTCCCACGAAATAAGTGCTGGTGGAAATGCCCCTGATCAGAGCCGCCACGTTCCCGCTACATGTGAGAAACATTCCAATCGTGAAAGTTTTTCGCAGCGCCCACCACGTCATGATAGATCTTTGGCTTGCGTCACCCTGGTCATATCTGTGCGTGTATAAGAGGGATTTTAAATATTTAAAATATGTTTCTGTCGTGATAGGCTCATATAAGGAAACGATCCAATGGGTAAGCTGTTGTTATTACGCGTCGGTCCGTCAGTCGAAAGCTGATGGAAAACAACCCCTATTATTAGTAGTCGGTTGTGCCCATAGGCAGACGTGGTCTGAACCCAAGAAATTAATTGGTTAAACAAAATACTATATATTTTTAACCGAGCCAAGTTTCGAACCCTTGGTGAGATCGTTAGTCGGACCGTTTTTGTATATACCATTTGGCCACACGACCGTATATTAAACAAAATACTGTAGCAATGTCCCAATTGCGACTCAGTGCGATAGCGCCAGTAATTCGACTATGGACCCAAGATTGGCCGTGTTATAACGAGATTCTATACAAAAAAAGGATCTGCTAGCGAGTACACGACTTCTGTATTTGAATTTAAGCGGGTATAAATACTAATTCTATTGGCATTCGTCAACTTAACTTCGCTGCGTGGCTATCGCCAACAACGGTCACATTAAGGTTAAACAACATAGGCTTTGTATTGATTTTTAGTGAATATATTGATTTAACTTGTGTGTTTTTATACCGAAGTTCTTATTATAACAAAAGGTGACGGTGAGTCATTATGATGCTGTTTAAAAATTAAAAGCCAAAATAGCCTCATAGTTCCAATCTAAGGTCATTTTTTAAAAAAACAATCAATCAAAGGTAGATTAGTGTCATTCTTTGGTTTAAATACAGCGCTACAGCGTCCACATTATGTTAACCGGCAACTACCTGTTATTTCCGGTGTTGGGTACTGGCCGCTCAAACACCAGTAAGTAATTAAGCATTGTGTACAGCAGTGTGCATCCCAGTACTATATTTGCCATCACCACGCTTGCTACGTGTGCGTATACGTAGTTATGACGTAGCTTTTTCCTGTTAATTGCAACCCCAGCAAACACAATTCCATTAAAAGCGACCTGTCAATGATAAAAATTGTTGTCAAGTTGGCCCATTGTTCACAAAAGTATAATTATCCTGTATGTTAGCTGATTAGTTGTACGTCGGTCCGAGGGCCGAAAGGTGGTGGATTCGAAACCAACTGTTAGCTGGTCGGTTGCGTTTTCAAGTTGGGCATTTTCAGGAAGTTCCAGTGTATTGATCGGTCGAAAAATATGACCTCTATCACATTCAACACAACGCAACAGCTCTACCCTATAGCATTCACAAGATAATCTAACTATTTCTCGTTTTTAAACATCTCAGTTTTTTTAATCCATGGACCTGTACATGACTATTCTATCATGTTACTCCGTATATAAAGTCAATACAAATTAGCATGTTTTATATTTTTAAGGGGTGAAAGTTAGAGTGTAAAAATAACACCAAACAGTACGGTGATGTTGTCTTATGGTTATCGCGACCGATTCGTTGACATTATTCCGTATTAAAAATGGTCATATTGGTCGATTTTGGTGACCGTTTTTGTCTTACCTCCAAAACTATCGCAAAAGAAAATGCAATTAGGTCGAGTCTAGTTTCCGAGACACAAGTGAAGTTGCTAAGATTGCTGTGAACCAAATAATTTGTGGTAACAGTGTTTGAAACGTTGTGGAATCCGCCATCTTGATTTAATCTGAACCGTCTATTTTGCCTACAAGCAAAGCCTATACGTAAATAAAAATGGCACTACGTTATAAATTACAAATGCCTAGCATTTTTACAATAAAATACAATCCAATCGAATAGCGCTGGTATAGTAGCGCACATTCGTGATATGAAAATTTAAATGCACCTGCCAATGGAATTTAGTTACCTATGATGAAGTGTGGTTGGTTCATTTTTATCCAGGCAAAAGAAATTCCTAAATTAAAACATAAACAACGGTTAATGTTGGTAAATCTTGTGTATACATTCGACGTAGATTTATGTTCTTCAGTCTGCGTCGATGCAATATACTTTGATAATTTCCTTTTTGTTTCCTAATTACCAGAAACCCATGTCAATTTTTTAGGCACAACAAAATAAACTAAACGCTATTGGCTGTTTGGCCATTAAGCGCTATAATTTCTGTACAAAACATTTTTTTGCTTTCTTAAAAAACCTTAAAAACGAGTTTGACACGACTTCTGTCTCACGCTCGTTTCTTAAAAAATATCAACTCGCTATTTTTCTCTATCGCCTATTAGCCTGTAACCGATGAAATAAAGGAACTCATATAGCGAACAAGCATCTTAACTACCACCACTCAACACTTTCAACATTTTTAAAAGAAATACCTCCCTAACTCAGAATATCAAACGTAAAGCCCCGTTGCTAAGCATGCTGATTAAAAATAGGGTAATATTTTAAAAGAAAACGTGGTATGATCGACTATAGGCCAATGCACCACTTCCGACTATCTTAGTAGGGATCAGTTCACCAAACTACCTAACTAAAACCGTTACTGTGTCCATATCTAATTTGTGATAACTTCGGTAAATTGTTTTTTTCTGCAAAATCACATTGCCCGCTTTGGACATTGTGAACGATATAGCCGCTATAATCAAGACTAATTTCTACCATAAGCTTTGCTGTTGGACACATTTAGCATATGCAGATAAATAGTCAAAGTATTTCCTTTCGTTTATTTGACTATAAACAACAAGCACACATTAAGCGTGGTATGATTGAACATCCACAATGCCTTCCCAGTTTGAATAATGAAAATACCTCCCACGCACGATTCATGGAACAGTACCGGGAAAGTCAACCACGTGTTAACCGCCACTATTTTCAAATCCGCATTTAAGTGTACGCTAACTGTTTCTGGAGGGGAAACTAAAAGGAGGGGAAAGTGGGAAAGCGGGAAGGAGGGAAACTGCACACTAAAATGAATATTAAGGCATGAGGGTTATTTTTAAACATGGGGTTGGAGTTCGGGTTGGTTCTGGGGTCAATATTAGTGTTTAGGAAATAGGTAAATTAATT
>CH000138.1:90022-108006 GCA_000149265.1 Ciona savignyi | reverse complement strand
CGAGTTGCGTTTATATTTGCTGTGAAGACTACACAAGGCATCCGGATTGCTCCAAACTCAATCCTCTGTGCGTCGAATACAACTTCCAGCCGCACAAAATACTGAACCATGGATTTCGTCGATTATGTACTGTGGTACAGAACCGCTTTGAAAGTTTCTTTGCTCGGTTTAATAAATAAATTAGTTGGTTTGTAGGTTGGCCGGTGTTACTTGCAGTAATTGTAGCAAGGATTAAAACAAGAATCGGGAAAAAACAACCAACTCAGTAGTGAGCGAAGAATACTAAATGTAATAAGATAATACAACGCTGTGTTTGTATTTGTAGCATCACTTTTGTGATTAATTAATTTGGTGGTTTATTTCGACACATTTCAACCGAAGGGTTACATGTTCGAAACTAGTCGCTAGCTAGTCCGGTCGTTGTGTCCTTGGGCAAGGCACTTAACGGACATTGCCTGAACCCAGTGGATTAATGGGTCTTACCAAATTGAAGGAACAGGTCTATCATACAAACACACTGCCATAGCTCTAGTAACCCGACAGTGAATGTGGGGTGATCTGACGATTGCCGGTGTGTTAACCCCCTTGAGTTACCCATTCACCGTGATAAACAAGAGTATTCTATCCTAAAGTGTGTTTTGGCCATCACTAAAATTCTTTGATTCTGACAATCTAATTATTTTGAGGTTAAAGTCTTAACTCTATTTTTAGTCAAATTGTATTCTTCCGTATCAAGTTATCAGTGAAGTGCGTACAAGTATATTGAGGCATCTGTATTGAAAACTATTGATTTGGTCAGTTAAATATAGTGTACCATTAACAACTGTAGATTAGAATGTTTAAAGGGTTATGGAAAAAAATTATATTTACTGATTATGTCACATAATTGGGCGATAAAAAATTTGAATAAAGTATCGCTGCCATGTTCGGAATCGTTTTCTCAGTGGTAAAAATATGACATACAACAGAACTTAAAAAATACACATCCAAAGATACACATCGCATCGCCAAATGGAAATAAACATGATAGCTAATCCGTCCAAAATTCTGTTGGAGGTAATTTAACTTTAACATGAAATAGAAAACTATACAATTTTTCATAAAATACTGCATATTGTTTCTATTACAATTTCATTGTCAATAAAAAAGAAATAATTTTTACAGTGACAGTAACTTAATGTACCGATAATAATGCACCTAATTTAAGAAATGTATAAAAATCCGCCATAAACTACTACACTTGATTGACAAAATTATATATATGATTAAAAGGACTACAGATTTTACTTAATCAATCTGTTTAATCATTAGCCGAATGCAATAATGGGGTGGTTCCACATCTTTCATAATACGGGTTCCTGTAACTGGATCAACATGATCTACGAATTTGATTTCATTCTTCAAACTATAGCCAAGATTCTTGGTTATTTTTTGTGTGTATATCGAACTAGATTCACTGGTAATGTAACTGCATTTCAACTCTTTAGCCACCAATTCCAATCTGTTATTAGATGAAATGTATTACAGTACTGCAATGGCAATTATAATCTGTTAATCGTCCGGCCGGTTAGTCTGGCGGTTAAGTGAGTCGCCTTTCAATCGAAAGGTTGCAGATGCGAAACTGCTAGCTAGTCGGTTGTGTCCTTGCGCAAGACACTTTATGGACATTGCCTGAATCCAGCGGATTAATAGGTTCTACCAAATTGAAGGAACGTGTCTATCATATACAACATACTGCAATAGCTCCGGTAACCCGACTGTGGGCGCAAGGTGATTTGACGATTGCCAGTGTTTTAACCCCTTTGGTTTTCCCATTCACGGGGATAAACATTAGTATCCTATCCTAATGGATACAATTTATTACAGTACTACAATGGCTCTTTTCAATGTCCACCTACCTTTTCCTTATTTTTGTCATTATTCTTTGGCGGCAGTACGTGTCTTTGACAGTTGACCAAGCGACCCGTAGATACTGACCATCTCCAACATATGAAGGCAAGTCTTTGTTAAGAGCATCAAATAATCTCTAACAACATAGTTTAGTTAATTTTTCGTTTACACAATGAAAACATGAAGCAGGATGTTTGTTAAAATTTGGAAAACCGGAAAAAAATGGCGATACAAAAGTGGTTAAAACACGTCTAAAAACAATAAATTTTCGCCTAAAAAAACAATAAAGTTTCAGTATATTAAGACGTAGCCGCCAAACCCACTATTTATACCTGTACAATTAGAATTATGTCTGGCCAAATTTAGGAGATTTTTCCAATCATGTTTATCTTTGTGGGTCGGTTAACAATCGGTGTTATGATAAAGGTAAATGTCAGATTACGTTGTAACCATCATAGGGTTACTAAAAACAATTCTGTATGCTGTACGCCATTGCTCATATTAATTTACTGGGAATGAGAATGAACTTTATTAGCCGTACCCAAGAACACAACTTATTCGATCGAGGGTGTATGTCATCCCACAGTCATTTGGCGATGTGTTTTGCCATGTAAGCTATAAGGATAGCATCGTTAGGTTAACGGAGCTATTGCAGTGTGTTGTATATGATTCACATGTTTCTTTAATTTGGTAGAACCAATTAATCCGCTGAGACCAGGCAATGTATGTTAAGTGCCTTGCCCAAAGACACAACCGACTAGCTAGTTTTGAACCTCCAACCCTTCAGCTGAAAGGCGACGTACTAAACCGCCAGACTAACCGGCTGGACAAATAAGGCACACTGTTTGGTTGATCAACATACAAATCTACTTACCAACACAAGCGCTAATTCATTGTCCAATGCTGTTTCTTTTTTATCTGCAACACTGCGCAAGGAGCCAAATATGATCCCCACATTTTCTCCGGTTTGTTTGTTGTATGCAATAAGAGATGCATTGTTCCATGCACAGATCTGAGGACAATTAAGTTAGTATGTGAGCTATTGCTGAGTATTAAAACAAATCAGTAAATACTCTGGTTCTGTTTAAATTCGGTTTAAAGATAGGATTAGGTAAGTATGTAAGCTATTTCTGAGTATTAAAACAAATTGGTAAATACTCTGGTTGTTTAAATTTGGTTTAAAGATAACAATTGCTTTTTTAAAGTCTAACTTGTAAAAATATTGCTTAAGACTGGCACTGCATCAAAATTTCCCAACGGCACAATGTTTTCATTCTAATGAATCTAGCTGCAGTACAATACTGATATAAAGTAATACAACAAAATGTATTATAGTTCTTACTTTTCAAGAAGAATTATAGTTCTCTCCCTTTCTCAACAAGAATTATAGTTCTTTCTCAAGAAGAATTATAGTCCTCTTACTTCCTCAAGAAGAATTATAGTTCTCTCACTTTTCTTAATTTTCAAGAGTTTCAAGTTAAAGATTGTGTATCAATTACGAAGAAGAAAATGTTTCCTTGTGACACTCAACAATAAAACTCCAAATCATTCTTATGTTGTGATGTCAACTATTAGCTAACACGTGTCGACATGCTTTGACATCCAGTTTCTTAATTTGACACCCAGTTTCTAAATTATCAATATTATTTAAAACGGTGACCAGTCAACTGAACCCCTATAACTGATCCCCTTTACAACTAAACCCTTTTTAACTGAACCCCTTTTAAATGAACCCCTTTACAACTAAGTATAAGTTGTAAGGGGTTAGTAAAAAAGGGCTATAGTTGTAAGGGGTTCAGTTGTAAGGGTTTCAGTAGTAAGGGGTTTAGTTGTAAAGGGGTTCAGTTGTAAAGGGGTTCAGTTGTAAGGGGTTCAGTTGTAGGAGTTCAGTTGTAGGGGTTCAGTTGTAAGGGGTTCAGTTGTAAGGGGTTCAGTTGTAAGGGGTTCAGTTGTAAAATGGTTCAGTTGTAAGGGGTTCAGTTGTAGGGGTTCAGTTGAAAGGGTTCAGTTGAAAGGGGTTCAGTTGTAAAGGGGTTCAGTTGTAAAGGGGTTCAGTTGAAAGGGGTTCAATTGTAAAGGGGTTTAATTGAAAGGGGTTCAGTAGTAAAGGGGTTTAGTTGTAAAGGGGTTCAGTTGTAGGGGTTCAGTTGTAAGGGGTTTAGTTATAAGGGGTTCAGTTGTTATGGAACCATTGAAACCACCTCACAAAGTGACATCTGAAACTTTAACTGTATCATGATTAGAAACTTTCGTTATAATCTCAAAAACCAACATGGTTTGTTTGGTCTGGTTGGAACATATTTCGATTATTGGTAATTTAAACACTAGCATTTTTATTTTTCTACTAGTATCTGGTACACTTTACCTTATTTCAGACAACAATAACAAATATGTAAAATCAATTCTGTTTTTTTGTCAGTTTTACATATAATATATTATCTTTAACAATCATCTACAATTTAACATAAACACTCTTTAATTTGGTTATGATAATTAACTTACTTGAGAGTATCTATCTTTTAGAACCTCAGCTACTTTACCAGGATACAATTTTTCCATCACCTTACATATCGGTTCTCTTGGGAGAAAATGGTGGAGCAAAAAATCTAGCATTACTTGCCTATCGGCGGCAGTCAGCCTACGACAACCTATCTTGCCATGTATTAAGTCTTGATCTATTGCCTCAGTCATTTTAAGCTCTATAATGGGGCTGATGGTCTGGCTGCAAAGGTTCCAACAAATGGTTGTGGCATAGAAAATAATTATTTTCTAGATTATAATCTAAGGCATGGTAACACTTAAATTAAAAAAGGAGACCATAGAAAATGCCCCCGAAAGCCGAAAAAATAGAATTTTTTTAAAGAACAAAAAGCAAGAGAAAATGGCAAGAATATACTTGTCGTGGTCTTATGTCTTAAGACAGGCATGTCTGGTCGTCAAGTCATTGGGTTCAACGAGTATTCTAATCAGGTAGGAACTTTCAGGAATCCTAGCATACCCATAGTGTGCACTGACTTCTGATTTTACCAAAAAAAAACAAAAAACAAGGGGGATTCCCGCTATAAGGAAAAATGTAAAAAGGGACTAATTTTTCAGCATTTTTTTGGCATTATCTCCGGCATAGAATTGAACATTTATTTTAAATGGTAATGAAATATAAACCAAAATTTAAAAAAAAATTATAATTAAAATTACCCAGTTTACACCGGGAAATCCACGATAATAGAATATGGCTAAAGGCCGATGCACACTTAGTAAAGGCGATATCGGCCGACAAATCCTCGATCAGAGCATTCACACTTAGAGCGATAAATTGCGGTTATGAACATAGCGGTAAATCACTTTCATCGCTATACTTTTTCTAGTATCCCCAGTTTTGGCGTGTAGCGGGTGATGGAATCACCAATCAGGCAATCTAGCCTAAGCGCATATATCTAAACAGAGGCGTATTAATTGGCTATACGCTACCTATGACGTACTCAAAAGGGGTTTTCAATATAGCGGTGGTTCACACTCTCTACGGATCCTAGTTTTGTGTTAACAGCTTATTTACACGCGTAATAATATTGTATTTATATGATTGGTTAGGCATATTTTGTTTTATGGGCTTTCCCAGAGTAAACTGGGTAATTTTAATTCTAAGTATGTTTTTCTGAATCGTGTTGTCCATCCTTAGTTTTCTTAACGCCGAAAATGCTGAAAATGGACTATTTTTTATTTTTCCCGAGTGCGGAAATTTCTCATGAGTTTTTTTTTTAGAAAATTAAAGGTTGTTGCAAAATATATCAACATGTTAACAATTGTTCCCAGGGAAACCCACTACTATAGTCCATTAACATCGCGTGATTTCCGTCGAAGTCCGGTACAGTGTGTTAACTCCCACCTTCGAAGGACCAAGTTATGCACGGTCGGCAGAAAGGCCGTAGATGGAAAGTCAGCCCAATCACGCTTTAGTTAAACGTGTCATGGCCGCTATGGGAGAAGCTATGAACACTGCCAAAGCAAAGTATACTATATTTACCGGAGAGACAATGGAATACTGGACATTTTAATTGAACTAACATTGAGAAAAAGGCGCAAACTGAACGTCTAATGCTAAATTTTCTGCTGCAACAATGTAGAATCCGAGCTCGAGCACTTATCAATCACAGTGCCATTTTAAAAGCAAAGTAGAGATACAAACAAGTCACCCAACAAGAGGGAAATAATGGGTCTGCCGGCTGGGAGATTTACCTGGAACAAGTTGAAGTCCTACGCTGCTTTGAATCCATTTCGTCTAATTGCGTACGTTTCTTTCTCATCGAAGCGAGAGACCTGGAGTTCCATTTGGTGGTAACAGCAAATGATTCGGCGTTATTGGTTCGTCGCTGTAAGGATCAATAATAATCGGAAATAGGGGCGTCGACTTGATTGACGATTGATTTCACTTCTAAAACCTCGTCAGTAAGTAAGATAGATGGCGCAATGAACGTATCATCTTTTCCCACACACCGCCCATGTGGGAGGCTGCAGGAGGGTTGAAACCACACTATTGCCTTCTATCGCATATGCTTGAAATCTGTTTACGGTTCCACGCGGCAAGTGATGATCGAAGTATCTTCTCGGCACCAACAAAATTAGTTTTGTTATCACTGCATATTTGTTCTGGTTACTTTGCTAAACTAAAAATCGGCGTAGGTCATTTAAAAACGAATTAGAAGAAAGATCATTATAGCCATTTCAATATAAATGGCTTAGATGGTGAGACACGTAAGTATACATCCGTTTCTCTTTTCACCCCGGTTTTGTTTTACAAAAAATCGACCGAAGAGGCCAAAGGGAAGTTCTCCAGCTTGCAAGCGACTCGGAGGCCGTTTTGCCATAATCTAGCATCCAGGAACGGCGCTTCTTCTTTTGCATGACATACATTTCGCCAAGACTCGCCAAGTGGCAACTCCGATTTTCTGTATATTTAAATCTTTTACATGGAGCAGTAAAGGTGTGCGCGTAACCAGAATGCTCCACGTTCTCGTTGTACTTGCAGATGGCCAAGTTCGTCAACTATAAGAATAACGAGGTAGAATAGTCGGGTGTTTTGCGTTATACTCGACCAGCGCCTTATCAGCCCGTCGACGGGCTTAAATAACTAAAAAATATCAATAGCAAACCCATATATCAAATTATTTTGGAAAACAAGAAAATTATTCAGCTCTCTAGCGCCATCTCTCTGATCAAAATAAGCCGTAGGCCTATACTTTTCTACTTGTGTAATTTTCGGCGCTGTCGACTTGACTAAACGTTTTCTAATTGTTACGTAACATACATACATTTGTTTGGACATTTTCGGAGCATGTATTGAGTAAACTTGAAATGTGTTTATCAACGTGAATGGCAAAACATTATTTTTAGGGCAAATGTCAGATTACCTCTTGTCCAGAGTTAAGTAACGCGGTCTATTAACTTCGAGCGTGAAACGCTTAGATTGCTTTTCTCATAAAGGTCTATTGCAATGTATTATATAAGACGTTCCTACTGTTTTAGCTCAACCCAATAATTAATTGTGTCGATGTAAATTATCCTTTAACTAAGATGAATATAAGCACCTTTACTTTCAAAGATCACCTTCAGGGATAATCATAACAAAATATCGTGTCTAGTCACAGGCGAAGATTGTGCAACCGAATCTGTCACCGCCGTTAAAATTGCATCACGTTCTCTTGGAGACTTTTGTCTGGGAAAACTTCCGCTTTGAAAACGGAAGCTACTTAGATTTCATAAACATTGCGTCAGCTATCCAAACGCGAACCTTTACGACCGCTTTCCAAAGTCAAGTCACGATTCTGTAGAGTGTAAACACTAAACAAAGCGTGATTCAGAAATTGGAAGGTGACTCGAACAAAACGCAGAATTGCTACCGTGAACCTGTTTACCCTTCAGCTTAATACAGTGAAACTAAAAAAATGTTACGGCGGCAAAATGTATGGGAACACTGTACGTTGTCCTACTTGAAAAATTTCAAATTTCTAAACTACTATTGAACTGCTTCCATCGTTCGCAATAAAGGCATTATTAGCTTTACCAAATGTACATGAACTATAGAATTGCTTATATCGACATATCTTGATTGTTGTGAAGTTGCCTTCCAAGATGTCTTTTTACTGAAAATTCTCAGTTAAACAGTATTTCATCGAAAACACAATCGAAACCAAAAACAAGGATTCCGTCTGATGTAGGTATATGGTATCCCGACGATTACCCGTGTTAGCAACTACCGCTTTCCCTTTTAAACGTATAAGTAGTAGTAACCCATACCAAGAATACAAACTAGTAGCTATTTTGTTGGGCTAAGTTTCGAACCCGCTATGTGGTCGTTACAAGGGCCGTTTTTGAATACGGATTTCTATGTACACATATATGGATTTCTACATATAAATATATGGATTTCTATATATAAATGTATGGATTTCCCTATATTTGTATATGGATATACGGAGATGGATTTCGGTTTGCGAATCGGTCATTCTATAACCAGTCGGCTAAACAACCGTTTAAAACAGTACTTTGTTTTAATAAATATACACTAAGCATTAACCAGCAAACGATTTACTTTCACGAAATGCCTCCTAAAGCCAACATCCTCACACTTTTTGCTGCAAAATCGTGCAACGCCTTTCGCGTTTCAATTTCCAAATAGGAAGCAATTGTTTCTTCATGAGCTTTCTTGTGTATACTAACCATGGAAGCAATAACAAAAGTTTTTGATGGATTTGACAGCCAAAAAAGGGAAAGGACTATAAGAAACGATGGAAATCTCGCAAAGTATTTTGAATCGGCGAAAGAACGTTAAAAATGAAGATTTTTGTCCTGATCTTCGCAGCAGCTATTTTGGGTCTTGCAAATGGTAAGTGCAAACTTAGATTTTTCTTTACCTGTATGTTTATGATATACCCCGATGTGAATATTTATTTTGCATAAGACTTTAGCGTTGTACACTGCCAAGCAGTATGTCGTAAAGTTTTAACAATATTTGATATTAATGATTATTGGATGCGGTGGTATAAAGTTTTTTATAATCCCATACAGAAGTATGTCTTTAGGTTTACCAAACATATTAATTACAGGTTACATTCACATTACAGCCATAACATTATATATCATATTGTTATTTTACCAAAGCAGAACGAAAATATCCTGCTGGCATTCGCAATTTTTCATTGAAAATACGTTTCACCCCAGGCCAATGCAGAGATGTATCAACAATCACCCATGGCACTGCTTCGTGCAGCAGTGGAACTGCCGTTGGATCAGTGTGCACGTACCAGTGCGATACATCGTTAGGGTACCGACTGCACCCCGCAAACCACTCACAAATCACATGCATGAGCGATAATGTTTGGGACCAGGCCCCACCATGCTGCACAAGTAAGTAATTTTTAAATATACCTTACATCTTTAATCTGATGTTAACTACCGAGGCAGTATACCACGACTTTAAAATATAGGATAGTTAGTTTAGTTTATTTTTTTCACGATAAAAACAAGAGCAGGACCTTTAATAAAAATTTGGAAAACGGGGAAAACGACAAAACGACTGTCGTTGGAACACGTCTAAAATGCAATTAATTATCAAGTTTTGGTATAATTAGACGTGGCCGCTAAACCCACATAAAAAATACACTAAGCCTCGAAGAAAAGTGTGCGGTAAACCGATAGGATATTCAGATTTATATCTCCAAGTCACGGTCGAGTTATGTGTTATGTGATTTTTGCGATTTTTTGACTTTAAGTTTAGTAAAGCCATTTAACTAATAGGTTCAGGTGAGGCCCTCTAAGCGTCTTAACCAAGTACACAACCGACTTGGCCACAACTAGTTTCGAAAATGTAACCCTTCTGCTGAAAGGCGACGCATTAACCTATTTAAGTTAAAGTTATTACATTTCGGCTCAACAACTTATCATTATGTATTTAAAATACAACACTGGTCAATTTCAGCACGAATAAACAAACATTACTTTATTAGCTTAGGTCTATGTGTATCATGATAAAAAACCATAGAAATGTCGTTGGAACACATGCATCCGCTTTAGCACTATCGGGAAGTTATTAGTCTGTGGCGCTGCTATCGTAAACCATGCACCATATACACACTATTAGAAAGCTGATCTTTTCGACAACGTACGATGCAAACTGACATAATATACTAGATAATTCTTATAATTGGAATAAATGCGACTAGGCTGATGTTAATCGCAAGGTTTGCAGAACTAACCGACGACGAGTTCGTTTTGTCCTATACCGTCGCGATCTGCATGGTTAATCAAAACGTAACGCCCTTCGCGTTTTTCACAGTTATATAAAGACCATGCCAGCATTTAATACGGTCCTTGTAGCTACAACACCACGGCATCGAAACCTACCCAAATAAATAGGAAACACTTTTTTTTAGGGAACTGTCCACCTTATGCTGAGATGGATATGGTAATGGTGCTGGATTCGTCATCGTCAGTCAAGAAGCATAACTGGGCGACTCTAAAGACATTTGGCAAATCGGTTATCAAGTAATTCAATCGTTTTTATTTCCTTAAATTTTTAACCTAAAGAATTTTGTGTTCTTCTTTTGTATATTTACCTGGCTTAAATTTGAATTCAATATTACTAAATTTTCTTGTTTTTTTGTGTAATTTTTACCTCGCAACATTTTGAATCCGGCATTGCTAAATCGGTCGTATAAGCTCCGTTTTCTGTTAGCCAGTTATTTTTTTCAGTGGTTTTGGCTTTTAAATTAATGTATCTGTATTACAATACCGGTATGGACCCTTATTTTCACTCTCGTATTTCATAGCCTGTAAGAATTCCTTACCTACACTACAATCCTGCACTGCATTTAAAATTTAACTTTATTTTTTACCGGCTAAGTTTACAAGAGAGCAATCAACAAAACAGTTAAATTATTGAAACTAACCATTTAAATTTATCTTGCAGTGCATTTGAAATGACAGGAGATACAACAAGATTGGCTGCTTTCCGGTATAATAACCTTGTCGATACCAAAACCCAGATTCTACTTAATCAACACATCAGCGATAAGCCAGGGTTCATTGCTTCATACGACAAAATTCTTTACAAAGGACACGGTGGGTTAATTACCAGTCAAAGGATGATGTTTATTTATTTTATTTTTTTAATAAATTCTTAGCCAAAAAATGCTTTATATTTTGCTTGCGGAAAAAAAGTAAAAATAATGTTCTATAAATGCGAGATTATATTAAAAAAAGTAAAAAGTGTTGAATGCGAGTTAAATACGATAATAATAAATAAATAGGTACGGTCGTGTGTCCAAATGGTTACCGCGACCGATACATATACCGACTCTATATATAAACGGTCCTAGTCACGAGCACATCTTCGGTTCAAAACTTGGCTCGGTAAATTTTTTTTTAAAATAGTAGGGTTTGAAGGTGACTAAGCAGGGTTTGCTTAGCCAATAATATTCGATTTAATTTCCGTATATTAGTAATTTTCTATCGTAGTATATATTAACCGTATTTTAGAACCCATGTTACAAATTACAAGCATGTGTCTTAAAAGGTATATTTTGATATTAATTTAAGATAATTGTAGAACTTTTTATGGTGTTTATGATTTTACAGCGTTGTGTGAAGACAATACTTTTTTAACGGTCGGTGACCGAATGGTAAACGCAATGGATTCATATACAAAATTATACCCCAAAAAACGGAATTAATAACAAGCCCATTATGACTCGAAACTTGGCCTTGTAAAAGAAAACAAAGAACAATAATTTTCTAAAATATATTTCTATACAAAATATTTCGTTTTAAAAATCAGTGAACCCTATCAAGGATGCCAAATTTCGCAGACGACAGGTAAATTCCCGAAACTTTCAATAAAACCTACGCCATTGACATTTTATTTTACAACACTTATATTGGCCTTTTTATTTTACAACACTTATTCTAATAATGCCAAAATAAGTTTAACACTCGCAAAATAACACCTATAAATGTGCGACCATATATTTTTTGTGTGAAACGGTGATTTTATTTTAGGTACGTTAACCGGACAGGCACTGAGGCACGCTAAGGATGTGATATTGGCCAGCGCCAACGGAAATAGACCAGGGGTGAAAGATGTTGTGCTGACCATCACCGACGGTCGGTCTCATGATGACGTATTTGCTATTTCAAACGAGTTGCGACAAATGGGAGTTTTGGTAAGTGTATAACATTTTACAAGTGCAACGCTAAATTAAGAAAAAGCAAAACCCAGATCACTAATAGTATTGAAACTAATTCTGACCCACTGGCTTGTCCCTTCTTATTCGGTAAACTTGGCACCGAATAACCGGATAATATACCCAAGACTTACATTTAACAAAGTAATCGAAAACTAAATTTAACAACTAAAATATAAAGGTACCCCAAACACCAATCTAAACTAAACCTAACATTAACCCCAGCAGTAAGACTAACCCTAATGCCATAATTTTCGTTATTAGGCATCCTTTTTTATATTTTTTTTCTTATATGCTAATTGCCAAAGATTAGGTTTCCTTTTTTATATTTTCTTTTTTTTCTTCTTATATGCTAATTGCCAAAGACAGCTGACTAGCTTTCGGCATGTTTTGATCCAACTACCTGCTGACTTATTGTCTGAAGCATTACATAGAACCTTACCAACCTGATAATAAACTTCGATTTACTTATTTTACAGACTTATGTCGTCGGTATAAAACCAGGTAACGGAAAGCAGTTAAACCTCACGCAGTTGAACTGGATTGCTGGTTCCAGTGATCATTTGTTCATGGCTAACGCCGGTTTTTCTGGACTGACTTCCAGTTTTGCTGCGAAAATCGGTCTCTCTATTTGCACCAATCCATGCCGAACGGTAGCACTTGAATTTTGTTTGTAGTAATATAATTTATTTTGTTAAATGTTTTTAGTCTTTATATTGAAGGCTTTTTAATTAAAAGCTGAGTCAAAAGCACAGGCATAAAGCTTGCGCTAATTTTTATCATATCGCAGAAATACCATGGTGGTTTAGGTCGATCTCGAATAGGTTAGTCACCGACTTAAAGTGAACAACTTTCCAAATAACTTTTGTTTTGGAGTCTAATGAGTTAGTTAGCTTTTCGAATCAAAACAAATTGAAATCTGTAATCATATTATAGGTTGTTGCGCCTGACTGCTTGCCAGCGCGTGTTGACCCTCTTAACGGTGCAATTTCCTGTACCAATGCAAATAAGGCTCGCAGTGTATGTACCTCTACTTGCAATCCGGGTTACAATCTAGTTGGTTCACCCAGTACGATCTGTGATTTCGCCGGTAACTGGACTCTGCCGCCTGCAACATGCGAAGGTAAGTTTGCCCGTGAAAACACAGCCAGGCGTGGCTCCCTGTACATTAGGATAGGATATTCACGTTTATCCCCATGAGTGGGAAAACCAAGGGGGTTAACACACGGGCACTCGTCAGAACACCTCGAGCCCACCGTCGGGTTACAGGAGCTATTGCAGTGTGTTGTGTGAGACTCACACAATCCTTCAATTTGGTAGAACCCATTAATCCGCTGGGTTCAGGCAATGTCCGTTAAGTGCCTTGCCTAAGGACACAACCAACTCACTAGCGACCAGTTTCGCACCAGAAACCTTTCGGTTGAAAGGCGTCGCACTAAACGGCCAGACTAACCGCCCGGACAAAAGGAGATAAGGGAAATTTCCCTACACAACGACAACCCATGTCTCGAACTTAACCCTACTTTTAAAAGCAATCCTGCCCCGCCCATTTTCAGTTTTAACCCTGGCCTCCTCTCTGTATTAATACTTTGCCTATGCTTATTATTCATTAGTTTATTCATTTTTTGCCCCAGTTTTTAAAAATGGCGAACGAATATAATCATGATACAGGAACGGGAAAAGACGGCAAAACGAACAGTCGTTAAAACACGTCATTAAAAAAAAGAGATATAATTTAATAAATATAGCGGACGCGGCCGCCAAACCTACGCGAAAGAACAATATTAAGCGATCCAAATTTAATTAGGATCAAAGCGATAATATAGAGCCCTGAAGAAGAGTGTGCGGTAAAGCGCGACATACACCAATTGTATCAAAATGTAGGAGAAATTTAAAATAATTTTAGCATTTCTTTTTGGTCAACTTCTACAAACAATTTAAACGTTGTTTCGTTATGTTTTCCGCAGTTATGCAATGTTCGCCGATTCAAACCGACCCTGCGCATGGTCACGTGACCTGCACAGACACCAACAATGTTGGCAGTGAATGCACTTTTACCTGTGATGCAGGATACCACCTTACGGGCCAGAACAAAACAACTTGCGGTAAGTTGTGGACGAAAATAATAACTTTTATAATACAAAACAAAAATGATAATTATTAAATTTGTTAGCGCAAAATTATAATCTGTTTTAGGTTTGTCAGCGTAAAGATAAAATTTTTTTTTTATAAAGTATGTCCAATAAATATTTGATTTGTTAGCACAGATGGGTTTTGATGTAAGTTCTCTGTGTTGTGTTAAGATCTACGCTGTGTCTACAAAAAAGTGCGTTGTTATTGTTTAAAATAATAATGAATCCTCACAGGAACCAACACACTTTGGAGCAACGACCCCCCGGTATGTGTGAAAATCAAGTGCCACCCTCAACAATCAGATCCGCTAAATGGCAATGTCACGTGCACAGATAGCAATAATGAAGGAAGTCAATGCGAGTACGTATGCATGTGTGACAACTTCGGTGGAAGCTGTGTGGCATCGAGTTTGTTCTACATTCTGCTCGAGGAGAACTTTTTTTGTTTTTTTTGAGGACGATACACGATACCCGAATATATTTGGTATCGACCTTCTTTTAATCTTTTTTGGCTGAGGGTTCTATACAATTTAAAAAGAGGGTATTGGTTTTCAAAAAAAAAAGTTGTCGTTATTGAAAGGAGGCCGATACAAACAGATGCTGGTATTGGGTATCGTCCTCAAAAAACGAAAAGGGTTCTCTTTAAGTGCAGAGTAGATCAAACTTGATGCCAAACAGGTTCTATCAACAACTCTATGCTCTTTAACAAAAATTGTCAAACAATAACGAACATTTTACATGTAGTCTGCACATTTTTAATTTGTACCATAACAAGTTTTAAGTAGGATTTGATAAACTGGATACATATCACCGTGTGTGGCGTTTTGACTTTTCAAAGTGTTGCTTGTTGTTTTCAAGCACTAACTACTCTTTCCGTACTTTAGTTTTCAATGCAACGAAGGCTACGTACGAGTTGGAGCTGCCAGTTCTACATGTCAGGATGATGGAAATGGAGATTCGGAAGGAGCGTGGTCTGCCACTGCACCCACATGCGAACGTACGTGTTGTTTTTAACATTAAGCTTCTTAGCAGGTAGAATTTGTTAAAATTTGATAAGAGTTTTATTGTTAGGTTACCATGTACTATAGTCCTGTCTAGAAAAGGCGCTTTCTCGCCCAAAATATCACAACTCAAATGTAAAAACAATTCTTGTATGATCAATTGTCACATTACTGTATTGCAATGTGTTGTAAGTAATTAAGATAATCCTTCAAAAATTTTCAGCAAAAATCAATAATTTAATAATTTCTAAATATTTTCTAATTCGAAATAGTGACGAGTTTCTAACCTGTAACCCTTCAACTAAAAGGCGTCGCACTAACCCACCATGCTATTTAACCGGACATTAATACCCTTAAAAATTTTTCCAGGAATCACGTGCGTCCCGCCTCACCAGACCCCTGTGGACGGAATCATGACTTGCACCGACACGAACAACTACGGCAGCAAGTGTGACTTCAACTGCACAGCCGGTCATGTCCTCGTAGGCGAACCACAGTCTGAATGCAGAGATGATGGAAATGGTGATGCTGTCGGTGCATGGACGTCTACAACCCCTACTTGTGTTGGTAAGTTGGGACAAGCTTTTATGGCAAAGATCATTTATCGTTTGTTTAGTTAGTTTTTTTTGTTAATGACAGGTATTTTCCCCGGTAAGGTATTTCCTTTTTTTGCTATTAAAAGTAGCTGGAACTGAAAATCAAATACAGGAATAGGAAATTACAGAAATCGTGTTGAAACATGCCGACAAAGCGGATATAGCTATTAAAATATGTTAATAACATTTGTGTATTTTTGTGGAAGTTATGTTTGATACACATGGGATAGGGTGGAATTTTTTTTAACATGTAAAAAACAGGAAAAACATCAAAACGAAAGTCATTAAAACACTACTACACTTAAATTAAAAAGGGTCATAATAAATATAACTAATAAAACAAGATGTAATAAAACAAATAAACGTAAGAAAAATAACTGTAATAAAACAAATAAATGTAAGAAAAATAACTGTAATAAAACAGCAAAACGAAAGTCGTTAAATCATGCCTACAATAAAATTAAAAAGTGTGGTATAATAACCTGTTTATTTTCCAGCTGTCCGTTGTGAGCCAGGACACAACCATCCAAACCATGGTAACGTTCTGTGCACCAATGGTAACATGGTAGGAAGCAGCTGTGTGTTCACATGCAACAAAGGCTACGAACTCGTGGGGAATATCACCTCAAATTGCAAGCAAGTTGACAGCACCGGAACACCAACAGGAGATTGGGACGCACCTGCACCCACCTGCAAACGTAATATGTTATAATAATGGAAATAGGATCTATTTGTCCGACGGGTTAGTCTGGCGGTTTAGTGCGTCGCCTTTCAGCGGAAGGGTTGCAGGTACGAAACTGCTCGCTAGCTAGTCGGTTGTGTCCTTGGGCAAGGCACTTAAAGGACATTGCCTGAACCAAATTAACGGGTTCTACCAAATTGAAGGAATGTCTTAATTATACAACACACTGCAATAGCTCCGGTAACTGACGATGGGCGCGAGATGATCTGACGATTTCCCATATGTTAACCACCTTGGTTTTCCCATTAACGGGAATAAACATGAACATCCTATCCTACCTTACTGAAACCTTTATTATTGACTATGACTGGCTATCCTAATTTATCTCTGCAGCAAAGAAGTGCCAACCCGATCAAGTCCCACCGACCAATGGAAACGTGGCATGTACGGACGGAAATAACGTTTTGAGCTCTTGTACTTTCACCTGCAGCAATGGCTACTTCCTTCAAGGCAACAATGTCACAGATTGTAGTAAGTACCATCAAGCTTAATGATCTTATATACAAATATAAGTAAAATACTTTTTTCTGAATCACCATATGCACACTGAAATAACCAATATTTTGCAAACAAAATATACTATTGTTTAGTAAATAAAATATTCTTTTTTTAGTATTTTTGGATTTTTCTCCATAAAAAGAGAAAAAAACATTAGATACTCTTCCATCTACAATTGAAACCACCATTCTAAAAAGTGGTAAAAAATGTTTTTCAACTTTTTTTCTTAGATTATCTTGCAAATTATTGTTTTTTTATTGTTATTTTTACACTTCTTCCCTACATTAAGATGATATGCAGAGTTACTAAAAAAAGGGCTAGGATAAAACTAAAAAACTACAGTAGTTAAAACACGTCAATAAATTAACACAGTATTACAGTAAAAAAGTGACTAGCCATTAAACTTTCCATTAGTTTTAGTTTAGTTTATTTTTTGTTTCCACGATGTAAACACGAAGCAGAACCTTTGATAAAAATTTGGAAAAACGGCAAAACGACAGTCATTAGAACACGTCTAAAAACCAGTTAATTATCAAGTTTCGGTATAATTAGATGTGGCCGCTAAACCCACCATTACACCATACATTGTGCCCTAAAATGTTCTTGAGCTAACTCATGTTAACATGGCATTCCAGCATTAGATGCAGCATGGACCAACAATCCACCCACTTGCATTGAAATCGTCTGCACACCGGAAATGAACACGATAGACCATGGCACCGTTAGTTGCTCGAACAGCAATAAACTTGGAAGCACTTGCAGGTAACTGTGCTTAAAAGTTTCTTGTTCTGTTATTTATTTAAACCGTTATTTTTTATTTCGTAATATTAAACTGTTATTTATCGCCTAGTTTTTTGATAATATAAAGGTTAAAGCACTTTGGCCACAAC
>CH000138.1:17210-33163 GCA_000149265.1 Ciona savignyi | reverse complement strand
TGGCCAGTCTATACTGGTTGCCTTATCATTACAATATTAATAATTTACTACGACCTGTACTTTTGTGTTTAATTATCTTTCTTTGTTAAAAATAGTGTAACTATATGCTAATTTAAAAGCATGACAGAATTATGATTTTTTTCAATTAAGTTCACTTTTATTATATTTTTGCTGCGAATTTTAATTAGAAGTTTCAACTGTGTGTTTATTTTTTTATAATATTACTGCTTTTCAAATTTTGTTTTGTTCACTTTGTCACTGTCTTTCAGTTTATTTGTGCCTTAGAATTGTAAACTAGACTTCATTCAAGTGAATTCGCACACAATACAATAATTTACCATTTTTCTGATTTAATTGTAAACCATCATTTAGATATATATTTCTTATGAATTTGTAAACTGATATTGTATAACACACTTTTAAAATTGGGTGTTAAAGGGCACACTTTAATTTTAATGCAAATGTTAAAGTTATATTGATACATTTAAGAATAAGAATTGAGGTAAACCAAAACCGCTTTCATATGTGACGCCTTAGATATGATGATCGAAACGCCCAAGTAAACCATGTTATTTCCAGCATATCAATGCTGTAGTGTTTCTTATTCAAATCTTATTTCTTTCCATGCTTAGTGATCCAAACATTTAAAAAAATATTTTGTCATTTAGTAGCATAGAGAAATAACAAATTTAATCCCTGTTTTTTTGTTTTTTCTTTATAGATGCACAACTTACTTAATTGTTTATAGTTTAAACTCACTTACACAGTTTTCTTAGCACACTTACACCCACACTTTCCCTAGCTCCCTGTCTATCTGCCACCAACACACCATACTCCCTGTAATTACCCCTGTGCTTATCAATACTATTCCTGTTTACTTAACACCCCTGTACTAGGTGTAGTAGATTGGAAAGTGTATTACCCCATCAACATTTTTCTTTCCATGTACATTTTCCATTCCATTTCGTGAATACACTGTGTTGTAAGTGTTAAGCCCTACTCAATTGATTATTGTACATTTTGTATTTTGTTAACTTTGATATCAGTGACAAAACAAATGAGATTTTGAAATTCGCTTATAATAAATGTGTTTGAATTTAAACAATGACTGTTTGTGGACGAGAATGATTTATTGTTTCTTTATTCAATGAACGACACGCAAATAAAAAACGATTTCTTTAAAGTTAATTATAAAACTGGCAGAAATATTAAATCAGAGAATCTGCACAACCCAGTTTAAAAGCTCAATATTGTGGCAAACCCTCATAGTAATTTAGTGCCATTAATTTTAAGTACTGTTGTTTATCTTTCGCTAGAATGATTTAGTTCATGATGTATTTTCTGCTTGTAAAATACTTAAATTTAAAGTGTGTATATTTTAAAATTATATTTCTTTATGAAAAAATTTAAAAATAACTAAACTCTAAGAATTTCAAAATAAAAAAAATCAGTGTGTTAACAAATAAATGTAAAAGTTAGTGACCATAAATCCTTCAATGTGGTTTCCTCCCTTTTATGATACAAATCCTACACATACAGTGGCTTAAGGAATCTTTTCTTTGGACAGTCAGGTCCTCAGAAAGCCTTTCTAAGACAACATTGTTTAAGAATAGCCTTTGTTTGACTTGTTTTCATAACAAATGGTTTTGGGTTACACGATTTGACTGTAGGTTAAGGCTTACAGGCAAAGGTACAGTCAGAGAAAATATTTAAGGAAAATAGTTGGAAATGTTTCATGTAACAGGTATGTATACAGCCATGAGTTTTTTAATTAAATTAATTAAAGATTTTGGTGTATGAATAACTTAAATTTGTGTAAAAATACCTTATTTTTGTGTGTAAAAATAATAGTTTGTAAACAAAACTATGCAGAACCATTAACTTTGTGTTAAATTAAGACTTTTATTTTATTCGGAATATTTTGACATTAGCACAAAAGTGTATTGTTTTAAAAGAAGAATATTGCCAAACCTTAAGTTGGTTTTGCTGGATACTTCTTTTGTGTGAATAGGTTGATGTTGCATAATATATGCAAGCCACTGACTGCTTTTTATATTATTTTCGAAAAAAGCTTACTCCTTATAATATTTGTTTACTACTTTAAAAAAACTTTTTCTTTCTCAAAAAATTGTTTCATTTCCTAAAAAAAATGTTCTCTTTTCTGTGAGCACTGTTTGTAAAAACATTTGAATCATAGCTATGATAATTCATATAATTTGCAGGAGTTGAGCCTTTACAACCAAAGAGTAAAAAGAAAAAGCAAAAAAGAAAATATGACAGGTTTATCCAAATCTTTGTACTTTTACAGTATTTTTTAAGTACGATTTATGGAAAGGATCAACCCACCCTCATGTTTTATAAGCCTGGTAACCAGCTATGGATCATAGGATAAAATACAATTTCATGTTTATTCCAGTGAATATAAAAGTGTAAAAGTAGTATGGAAATCGTTAGATTAACTAGCATTCTTAATGTAGTTACCAGATATATTGCAGTTTTATTGTGTATGATTTAGACGTTCTTAAATTTCGTTAGAACTCATTAATCCACTGGCTTTTTCTGCTACTTGCCTTGCCAAAAACACAACTATCTAGCTAGAGACCAGTTAAGAACGTACAACCTTGGGCTTAAAGGTCGAATTAGTTGAACGAACAAGAGTCATGACCAGATGGTACTTAGTTCATCATTCACCATGACTACTTTCTGCTGCAGTTATAATCCACATCAAGAACTTAATGGTCATTTCCTTATTTCAATGAATTCAAATAAATTGATCAAATACTGGAGGTTAAAACAAACTGCTAAGGACCCACAAGATGAGCATGGTTGGTGTTTGGACGATTACCCAGTAACAGTCGTTCTCCCACACATAGTGTTAAAAATGTATACCTTATAATATATTTTTAAATGTTCTACCCTTATTTGCATTTTATTTGCATGCACCATAAGCTATAGTATATTCAAAAATAAATATAAATCTTTTCAGATATTTTTTTAAATATCTTATTTCCATGCAGTATAATCACAAATAAATACAATTCTCAGGTCACTTAAAATCAGAAACACTCTATGGCTGCAAGAGAATGGACTGGACGCGCTGAAACTTACCATTTCCGATGTGTTAGCTCCTTCTGTTCTCCAGCTTACTACAGAGGGAATAGATAATAATGTGAGTTCATTGTGCAGCTGGTTAGCTTATTTATAAAATGATAAAACATCAGTCAAAAGGTGTTGGGTTTGAAACCAACTAGCTAGCGAATATACGTTAAATAGTTTAAAATCACCTGTTTTTCATGTTGACTTGACTTAAATTTTAAATTACTTGACCTAACTTGACTTGCATACAAATCACTTGATTTTGACTCGGTCACAACTTGATCAACACTTCAAGTGTGTATTTATGTAAAAAATAACATTTTTTCCTTCTGTTTTTTTCCCAATAACTACTTCAATCTTTTTTACTCCAACAAAGTAAAACTATAATGGAACAAAATAAAACTATAAAGGAGAAAAAATTGGATATCCTATGGAAAGTGTTTAATGGCTTTGTTATTAATTGTCTCCTTGCTCAATTTTAGACACCAAAAACCAGTGAAAGCTTGCAGTTATTGATTCTATCAGCTGTCAACTTGCCTGATTATGATGAAAAATTAAGATCGACTTTAATTCAATATGAGAACAGATTGGATCGGATTGTGTGGAGTAATTTGTCAAAGGAGGAACGTGAGAGGTGATTACAATAGCCATTTTTTGAATATTTATGTTGCATTTGTTGTGGGGTGCCATTTTATATTTCAGACCGAATATCCTGGAGGGTTAATGCTAACTTGTTCCAAATAAAATGACTGACTGTAACATAAGTACAAATTAAATCAATACTGTAAAATCTCCCGAGCCTCATGTGCTGATTTAAAAGATAAGTTTAAATATCTTATTATATATGTTGTCCGACGGGTTAGTCTGGTGGTATAGTGCATCGCCTTTGAGCCAAAGGGTTGCAGGTGCGAAACTGGTCACTAGCTAGTCGGTTGTGTCCTTGGGCAAGGTACTTAACGGACATTGCCTGAACCCAGCGGATTAATGGGTTCTACTAAAATGAAGGAACGTGTGATTCATGCACATCACACTGCAATAGCTCCGGTAACCCGACAGTGGGTTTGAAGTAATCTGCCGATTGTCCGTCTGTTAACCCCCTTGGTTTTCCCATTCACGGGGATAAAATGAATATCCTATCCTAATCTATGTTACATTCAATATGTTATACTCCCATAGATTTGGAAGCACACAGCCAATTTCCTACTTGTCAAATATAGACAATATATGTAGTATCCTGGAAGCATTTGATAGACTTGGATGGCCAGTTGAACTCAAAGAATTAAATGCTTTGGTTAAAGAAATTGACAGAGGTACAGTTACTGAAGCTACCACACTTAAGCTGTATAAAATTAGGTTTTTTCGGGCACATCTGAAATTTACCTTAATTTTCTTTCAATTTTCTATTTATGAAAATTTATGAAATGATTCAAATTTAAAAATATTTTTTTTAAATCTTCGATCTTGAAACAACAAAGACGAACAGCCACTAAAACATGTTATAAAAAATTTATATAATTATTGGATAAAATAAATGTATATAATTATTAAATATAAGAGCTAACCAATCACTCATTTCTATATTTATATTTTAAGGTGAAGGTTATTTGCGACAGTCGGCTGAAATGCAGAAAGCCGCGAGAAAATTAAGCGCAAAGCCTCGGAAACAGAAAGACAACAAGGTGGTGCACCAGCATAACTACATTGCTCGGTATGTATGGAGTTGGAGAGAACGATTGTTTTATATGCAAAATTTCATATATAAACACAGTGTTGGTTAAAAGCGCAACTTACGACGTTTTAGTCTGGTGGTTAAGTGCGGCGCCTTTCAGCCGAAGGGTTGTAGATACAAAACAGATCACTAGCTAGACGATTGTGTTCTTGGGTAAGGTACTTAATAAACATTGCCTAAACTCAGCGGATTAATGGGTTCTACTAAATTGAAGGAACATGTGAATCATACACAACACATTGTAATAGCTCCTGTAATCTGACGGTGGGCACGAGTTGAATTGACGATTGCCCGTGTGTTAACCCGCTTGGTTTTCCCATTTACGGGGATAAACATAAATATCCTAACCTTACCCCGGTAAAAGGTGGGATTGTTAGAGCCAACGGGTACTAGCACATAGTGTGGCAACCACACAAACTACAAGTGTTGCAAGCCGGATTGGTTAGGAGCTTAACATTTAATATGACCAACTTAAGAAACCAGCAAAGTGATCACATTGTCAATTAAAAAAAGTTTTAAGGCAAAATCAAGCATTGTGCAATTTGTGCCCAAAACAATCAATGCCATTAAAAGTTTTTCTCTCTTTTGTGGTATATTGCACATGATTGTCAATTGTCAATGAGCAATACGCCTAATAAGGAATACTTACGCTTATACCTGGGATAGAAAACTCTGGTGGGGATATATACATTGAGATTTTTTAGAATACCAGTTCCACCACTGCTTTAAATAAAATCTGACAAATCTATCACCCATTATACTACCATACTACCATATTACTTCAATGTTTATTACACAGTGACGAAACAGATGGATTCTACTACAGCGCAAAAATTAAGAAGCAAATTGACGACAAAACTTCTTTGGTTTCATACAAACACGGTGGTACAACTGTAGTTCCAACAAAATATGTTATACCAAAGGAAAGTGACGACTCATACAGGCGACTTAAGGTAATTTAAGTACTTATTACTGTATATGTAATTAGTAAAACTATTTTGTAAGATTTGATTTTCATTATTTTATTGCAATATAACACAGTCTGTTTAAAATGTACAAAAAAATATAAATGTAAAGTTAGATTTCCCTACTATTTTGAACTTGTTTCTCTTCACAATAAAATGTACTGATGAGTTCATTTTATGATTTTAGATTGAAGACCATGTTTTGGCCCAGCAAGATAGCAGAAAGGTATTTGTGCCAGCTGTGGTGGTTGGTGTTCCTGGGAAATATCAGGTGAAGGAATCAATTTTTCGTGAACTGTAAGCTGTTACTAGGTGATAATTAGAAACAGAATACTGCAATTTTAACCTGACATGAGGTGTAAGGTTATCTATTAATTACCCATGTGATATTGCTCCTTATATTAATCTTTCATGTGTTACTAGGCCATAATACTTCAATGGCTTTTACAAACTGACAGTGGGTGCAAGATAATTTAACAGTTATCTGCGTGGTATTGCTTTTTCCGTTTTTCCATTCATAACCGTAAACCATGATTATTCAATCATATTCTATATTGTCCTTATTACTTTATAGTTTATATTTAAACATAGTTTTATATTTTCACACATAAGCTCACACCTTTACATTTTTTACAGAAAAAGCAGAACTACAACGTGGTTTATTACGATGGCATAAAAGCCAATCTTTCAAGAAAGAAACTTTTGAAAATCAGTCAAATGCATCATTACTTTGCTCTCGACTTCATTAAGAATCTTCCAGATAGCAACAAAACAAAGTAAAGAATGTTTTCTGGATTTTATTTGTAGACTTTCGTAGTTTCGTTAAAAAAGTTCATTTTCCAATAATAATAGTAATGGAGCATCTTGTTGACATAAATAAAGAAACTTAATAAAGCAAAAAACGAGTGCCAGTTAAAACAAAATTGGTGGAAATGGAAATATAAAAATTTTCGTGTCCGAACAGAAATATTTAATTAGTTATTGGAATACTGCATTTTACCTACAGTCCCTAAAGCTATAACAGGGTGTTATTACCTTCTGAGATGTTTTTTTTTTCATTTGTGACTTGTTTTTTTTTATTGGTGAAAGTATGTGGACTTCTGTTATAATTTGGATGACTCTCAGTGCACGGTTTACACATGATTAAATGATTTTAACTTTTAGACAAACATCTACTTATCACAAAACAAGCCCTGGAAAACCAGGTTAGTTTCCTTAATAATCATATTGTGCAGAAATGTGAAATTTTTCATTAATGTTCCTCTATTTATTTCGCTGGATTCAGACAATGTCCGTCAATTGCCTTGCCGAAGGACAAAACCAGTTAGCTATAGACCATCCACACACTGTAATAGATCATCCACACACTGTAACAAACCATCCACACGCTGTAAAAACTCCCAGCAACTTGATTGTGAGCATAAGGTTTCTTACGATACATGTGGATAAAGCTTGGCTATTGAAATGTAGAAAATTTTGAAGTGTAGAAACGTCTCATGGTTTAATGCGGACTGTTTATTTAGTTAATAATCTAAAGTTAACCGTGTGAAAGAGCCACCTTTGTATCTGTGACCTAATGTGACGGTTTACTGTGTGACAATGTCCCCTGCATTTTCCATTTACTAAAATAATACTTAAATATCTTATCCTATCTTTCACCAGACCATATAGATGAGTTGTGTGGGGCAATTCAACTTTTTCAAACCACTTTGGATGATACTGCAGAAGAACACCAAGCACATAATCAGGTTTTTATGATAAGTTTTATATCTGACAAGTTAGTCTAGTGGTTATGAACGTCGCCTACCAGTCAAAGGGTTGGGTTGCAGGTTCGAAACTGATGGCTAGCTAGTCTGTTGTGTCTTTGGGCAATGCACTTTACTGACATTGCCTGAACCCAATGAATTAGAGGGTTCTACCTAATTGAGGTAAATCATATACAACACACTGCAATAGCTCCGGTAACCCGATGGTGGGCGTGAGGTGATCTGCTGATTCTGTGTGTTAACCCCCTTGGGATAAACAGGGATAAACATGAATTTCCTATCCTATCCTAAGTCTTGACCAAGGACACAACCGTAGCCTATAGCCAGCTATCCTACAATCGTTTGTGTTCTCATCTTAAGGTCAAATTCAAGTGTCCTATTTTTTGTTATGTACTGAATTATGGGTGATATTTATTTATTGTATTTTTTCACTTTTTTTTCCAATTAGTTATTACATGAGCATTCCGTGAACCTTGAAAAAGTAAAACTCGATATTGATGCTTTGACAAGACAACAGAACCAACTTAAATCTAACAAGGTTATTTTCTGGGTATATTTAATTCAACCATGACACATGTGATTTGTGCCTTATTATTATATTCATGCTACCAATACTTTGAATGCTCTGTTCATTAATTATGTACCTGCTTGTCAATTCAAGTATTAGAATGAAAAAGACCAGGTTTCATTCACTTACATCGAGGATATTAAATAGACGTCAAATAAGAAGTAAAGAAAAGGGACTTTTATAGTCACAACAATAAAAATGAGATTACATTTGGATCTGGGTGGGTGTAAAAACTTTTTAGCTGATATTGCCAGAACCCAGTAGGATAATGGGTTCTAAAACTGAAGGACCTCTCTAATGTTTTCCAATTTACAATGATAAACATGAATGTCCTTTCCCTTTCAGCCGAAGCCGATAATAGAAATAGATAAATCAACAAACACTGTTAGATTAGAACACAAGGCAACAAATACTGTCAACGAAGTGGAAGTAAGGTAGGTTTTTATTTAATCTTCAATCCTGGACATTTGGAAATCATTTTTGGTTCGTTGTGTACTAATATCATAAGAGAGCTTATGACTGCAGTTAAGTCTTGAAAAGCACTGCCAATAAGGCTGTGTAAATTAACCAATGACAAAATAAGGAAACGATTAACCGATAGGTGTGAAAAAGCCAATAATTACTGTGAAAAGCTCACAAAAACTCTGTAACTCTGTTATGGTATGCTACTCTTAGTCGCTCTTTAATACAAAGCAATTTACATTTAAAAAGCTTTTAATTCCTGGTTCTTAGTTGACTATAATTTTGAATTAAAAGTAAAAGCTGCAGAGAAACAATTAGCCGGTTAATATTTTTTAGTGATCAAAGATTTACAAAATATTTGTCTTGATTAGGAAACCTGTGAACATTGGCGATGAAGTACTTGCTAGAAGTTTGGATGATGGCTGGTATTACAGGTATTAGTTGATTTGTTTATTTTCTTGTAAGTGATAAAAATACACATTGTAGGTCCAGGCTTTTGAATCAGTGTCATGCCCATTTGTACAGTTACTTTTCAAAACTACAATTCAGTATTCTTAATCTTTTCCTAAATTTCAGGGGGATAATTGTGAAAATTCACAACGATGTCTACAGTGTCGAAAATGATACAGGGTACATAGAGAAAACAAAGCTGGAGGATATAATTCTCGTTTCAAAATCCCCTGAACCAGCTCAGGTGAATTTGGGTTAACTGTACATTGTTTAGACTAACATTTAAGCCTCATTAACCAAAAGTCTGATTAACAGCGCAGTTCTAATTGGTGCTTTAATTTTACGAGAAATGCAAGGGGCGGAAAAATTTACGGGGAAATGCAAATATTATTAGAAATAGTCTGGTTATCTCATGTCCATCATTGGGTTACTTAATTCAATTTGTTGTGTATATGATTGGGTGTTCCTTTAGTTTAAGTTGAACCCAATAATTCACTGGTTTAGGTGATGTCCACTTGGCTTGACCCAGGACACAACTGGCGGGTTTGTTTAAGCAGTTTATATACCCATTAATCCTCTTGAGTTCTGTTAACATTCCCAATGAACGAGTATGGTTTCTCTTAAATAAAATGCCATTTGCACTTAATACATTGCAATAGCTCCGGTAATCTGACAGTGAGCAAGAGGCAATCGTCAGATCATGTGTTAACGCCTCTATCCTACCCTACTCAACTAATGGATCAGCGGTCAAACAAATGCTTATTGACAAGCTTTTTTTTATTTATTTAAACACATTTCTCAATAACCATTGATATTGCCAGATAAAGGATTATGTGATAGCCCTGCACCCAAGATACCCGTACACATACGCTCCAGCTATTGTACAGAACATCAGACCTGATGAATGGACCCAAGTTTGCTTCTATGACAGAATCAAGGCAAATGTTCCTCAGGACGAAGTAGGAATTTTAATTCATGAAAACAATTTTCGACTTGGTTATAACATTTAACTCCCTGGCCAAGACACTTGGCAAACATTTCCTAAACCCAGTGGATTGACGAGTTCTACTAGTCTGACTGGCTAGTATGGCGGTTTAGTACAAAGCCTGATTCTGAACTAGTTGCTAGCTAGTGGCTTGTATCCTTGGGCAAGGCACTTAATGGGAAATTGTCTGAACCTAGCGAATTAAGGGATTCTACCAAATTGAAGGAACATGTGAATCATACACTACACACTGCAATAGCTCTGGTAACATGTGAATCATACACTACATACTGGATAAACATGAATATCCTATCCTAAAATGGAATAAATATTTAAATCATACACAACACAGTGCAATAGCTCCATTAACAAGGCGGTGGGTGCGAGGTAATCTGACGATTAACCATGTATTAATGGCTTTTGCATTTTCCCAAATACGCGGGTAAACATGAATGTCCACTATAACCTATAGATTAAGTCTCTGAAAAGAAATAAATTAAAGGAAAATAAATCCCTAAAACCTATGTTTTCTGACCGCACACAATTTGGAGCCAATTATTTAATCATTTTGTAAAATACATAGCAACGCAATAACCAAAATTAAATTCCCACCCAGGTGTACAAGGTATCAAAGCATAAATTTGAGAAAAACGTGATTCATATCGTGGATTGTGAAAAACGGTGGGTTGGCCAGTCAGTGGTGGCACGAAGTGATGTTAATGGAGAGTTTAATTTGGGTAAATTTGATGTAAACTTTAGCGTATCATGTAATATATATTGACAGATTTAATATAGGCCAACAAGGTACTTTTCATATTATGATGATTCGGTATTTTATAGGATAGGATATTCATTTTTATCCCCGTGAATGGGAAAACCAAGGGGGTTAACACGTGGGCAATCGTCAGACTACCTCATGCTGGTTACCGAAGCTATTGCAGTGTGTTGTGTGTGATCCTTTAATTTGGTATTTATTTAATCCACTGGGTTCAGGCAATGTCCGTTAAGTGCCTTTACCAAGGACACAACTGAGCTAGAGACCAGTTTCGAGATTGCAACTTTTTGGTTGAAAGGTGTGGCACTAAACCACAAAGACTAAACTGGTCGGACAATTTTATTTTTAAAGTCATGTTGCCTAAGCTATTGTGGTTTATTAAATTTAATAAAAAAAATTATACTTTGACCAACGATTTAGAGAGACAGGTAGCGGCTGGATTCGATTTTGCTTTAAAAATAAACTGTTACCAGCTTCATGTACAAAACGTGTTGGGAACGGCCACCAATTCAACATCCAGTGGTCTGATGGAAGCACAAGTGTCCAGGATTTGTTTTTTATTATGGGGAAGTTTACAAAATGGAGACAAATTAAAATCGGTAAGTGACTGTCGTTTTTATAGTGTTAAAATGTCTTTGAATAAGGTGTTGGTTGTGTACTAAAAATAATTTTGATTCAACGAGTGCAAGAGAAAAGGAGGGGATCTGCCTACTAAGCTGAAGATTAGGAGGTTGAAGTTGGTTTTGGGGCTGGGGTTTAATTTAGCGTTAGTTCTTGGTTTAAGATTATCATTTATGGTTATCAAGTATGGTTAGAGTTGGTTTTTAAAGTTTCAGGGAAGTTTTTCTCCTCTCTGCCCCTCTTTTCGTGTTTTTCAATACCAGGTAACCTTTCCTACTAAAGGAAAAATTGAACTTGTAAATTAAATTGTAATTTAACATTTGCATTGAAATGACCAGGTGATCATGTCATTGCGATGACCAATCCTACTGAAGTTACATTTTTGCCTGGACTGGTCACTGGCACAAATGGAAATTTACTGATTGTAGAATTTTGTAATGGCTCCATGTAAGTTGGTTTTGGATATTTTGTTGTTTGTTTAATTAGGTAAAATTTGGTTTGCTATGAAACATGATGTGTAGATTACTTACTTATATGTTGTAATACTTGTATGCTGTTATTATGGTTATTTTATTAGGATGTAATATAAAGGACATTACCGAGTTGCTCACCAATGGATAGTTTTATTTGCTACGTTTTTGAATTATTAAAATAGGACTGATGTTTATACTTGCACTGAAAAACCCTCTGGTTAAATAACAGTTATTTGTCAAAATACTTTATACTGCATACCCACTCTCGAAGCTATCCGCAAGTGCTGTCTATGATATGGACATATCTTAAGGTTTAAATCCAGCCCATCAAGCCACTTTGGAAATTAACTATGTACCTCGAAACACAAAGGCTTGAAAATTAAAACATCAATAAAAAAAAGGATGTAAATATAAAAATCGCGGACATGGCCGCCAAATTTAAACGATTGCAAAAATTTGGAAAAAAACAACTTTCTTTTCTTTCAGATCCCACCATGTGGATGCAGATAGAAGCTTCTGGATATCAGAAACTTATTTCGGGCTCGCCCTTGCGTATTACAGATCAAAACTGTGACATCTTAACTTATACACCTTTGCATGCACACTGCTGTTAAGTTAACTTGAGAATAACTTGGATGGGATAGTCTTGTGCGCAGCGTAGGGTCAATTGAGCTATTTTAGTGTGTGGTATATGATTGCACTATTGTTATTGCTATATTTTATGCGCAAAGCAAACGGATTATAGAAGGTTAGGACTATATATTAACCATACAATATGCATTATAATTGCAGTTTAGTTTTGCTATAGAAACCGACAACACTTAATTTTGTTTAAAAATTTATTTTTAAACATAGGTATTACAAATATTATTTGCAATTTAGTAAGGAATATTATAATGTACATGTTAGTACTTGTTGTAATTTTTGTGTACATGTGTAATGGGAAAATATATGCGTACATGCGAACATGTATATTATACTTTTGTGTAATTTGTGTACTATAAAGTCGTTTAATGGTTTTTTTGGTTGTAATAATTGTTATACTGTGTCATGCATGGTTTCATAGTTTAGTTCTGCTTATAAGTTTTATTAGCAGCCCATATGTTTAATGCAAATGGGGCAGATTTCGAGCTGAATTGTTAAACAATTTTAACTCTTAATCAGTTTCTGTTTACTGTGCATAATTTTAAGTGTTCATAAAAATTTTAAATTTTATATTGTTTGAATTAAAATGTTAGTTATAGAAGCTGCAAGATATCCTTCTATTTTTTTCTCGTGGTTTGGGCAACATAGGTTAATATTTAGACTATAATGTGGTTCCCAACAATTTAAGGGAAGTAATGAGGAAAGGTGGAACAGTGTTCACTAAAATAAACAATATAAAATTAAGTGTTAGTGTAAGAGCTAGGTTATGATACAACTTTTACTTTTATTTCGCTCGTTTTGCACTTTCAACCGCATTTACAAATATGGAGTGTCAACTACTTCTTTAACCAACACTGTTTTTAGAGCACATTTAGCATGCAATATGGTATGTGTATGCAAGCAGGGTTTCTATAAACATTGGTGGCCTTTGTACACCGAGTATGTAGTTTGTTTCTGCAAGCAGAGATGGGTCCTTGAGGTAATAAACCTGTAGCGACTAGTTATATTTAACTTTTTCTTTAATATTATATTTAACCACATTATCATCTTTGAGTCCTATAGCGCAATGGTGTAAGTAAAAAAGCATACCAGCCATATAGTTAATAGAATAACATATTCATGTTCATCCCCGTGAATAGGAAAACAAAGGGGGTTAACACACGGGAAATCGTCAGGTCGCCTCGCGCCCATCGTCGGATATTAGTAAAATAACCTACAATTTATGGGATTCGGAACGGTAAGTGTTTTAAAAGTAAATTAAAAACAAATCTAAAGCCCATTTCGGCTTCAAAAGCCCTGCAAAAAATAGTAGTATTAGCTTTATATAAATTAAAAATCAACAAATCAAAATATCACGCATTCAGTCCGATATTTTGGTTGTTATGACTCCGATATTAACAACTTCTACAGACCGTGGTCACGTGAAAATGACGTCACGGTGGTGAAAATTACGGGGATTCCCCACCCGAGAAACTGTGCTTTCGTTTCGCTATGTAATGAAAAACAGGAACTAAGCCAAACACAGTTTTGAATGTCAAACAGGGATACGAATGCTTAGTCTATGCCTGTGAGTTGTTTAAGACATTATTGAGGCTAATTCTACCAAAGAGATAGCGTCATTTTTCAACAAGCTTGAATAGGAAATGGGTATTGGCATATAGACTATACAGAGCAAGTTTAAAGTGCTTTATTCTTTGGTGGTATACGTACAGGCAACCTAAGACACTTAAGTGTCAATTTGCAACATACAAATAACCCTTTAGTTTGTACATTGACCGTTACTTTGTCAATTACTGCATATTGATATGGTGAAATATTGCACAGGCTACAAAATGTCTACTCTGATAGTTTAAAGACATTAATTTTGCAGTTATGTCATCCCTGGTCTTTATTTTTGAAAACTTAAACTAATGTGTTTTAATATCTATTGGTGTTTTCATATTTTTGTCAAAATTATCAATTTTTGTTAGGCCTATTGGTTATTTTGTTATTTGTTTGGGAGGCACCAAACTAGATAACTTCAGATTTTTTGGTGCTTTTCTGTTTTACTAAAGTGTCTTGCCACTCATTTTAGTTTTGATATCAAGTTATTGCTTTGTCTTGATAACTATTTGATGTTTTTTATCAATGGTTGGTGGTTTGTCCGGCCCATTGGTCTAACGGTTAAGTGCGTCGACCTTCAATCGAAAGGTTGCAGGTGCGAAACTGGTCGCTAGCTAGTCGGTTGTGTCTTTGGGCAAGGCACTTTACAGACATTGCCTGAACCCAGCGGATTAATGGGTTCTACCAAATTGAAGGAACGTGCCTATCATACACAACACACTGCGGTAGCTCCGGTAACCCGACGATGGGCGCGAGGTGATCTGACGATTGCCTGTGTGTTAACCCCCTTGGTTTTCCCATTCACGGGGATAAAGATAAATATCCTACCCTATCCTATCCTATCCTATCCTAAATCATTTTGTAAATTAAATGACACTCCACAACAGCTCTGACAACTGGACTATGTGCATAAGAATGATTCAGCAAGCACATTTGATGATTCAGCAAAGATTTTGTTAATTTTTACTTTTTAGAAAATGTCTGGCATTAAAGTCTACATAAGTGGTTTGCCGAATGGGTATAGCACCTTTAAGTTTAAGTTGTTCTTAAACAAATTACTTGGTGATGCAAATGCAGTGATTGATATCAAGCAAGGTGACAAGAAAGATGTGGCAGAAGTTTGGTTTAAAGAAGTGATGCGTGAGTTTTAATGTTGCCTTGAATGTTGCTGGAGTTTACTAATTATTATCATCACCTGGCCTAGGTTAGCCTGTAGTTGCCTCCTGGTCTTAAATATTTATATAATTTCAAATTATTGTGTTCTAATTCATTGTTGTTGCGCATATTTTTGACCAAACAAATAAATGATTCTGATTTTGTGATTCCTGTATTGGAAGTATTCCTGTATTAAAGATTTCTGTATTAAAAACAAATGTGGATATGGATAGGATATATTCATGTTTATCCCTGTGAATGGAAAAACGCAAGGGGCGTTAAAACACAGGCAATAGTCGGATCACCTTGCTTTAACACATGGGCAATAGTGTGCCACAAAACTAGTAACGAGTTTCGAACAAGCAACCTTTTGACTATTAGGTGACACACTAAGCCACCAAGCTAATCGGTCCGACGACTACAGTAATAGCGTTTTTTAAAACTGAATGATGTGCCTACTTTATTTTTAAAACTACCCAATTTCAACATTTTGCACAAAAAATGTTGGTTTTACATGCAGTAATACTCCATTTTTTGGGGTGCTGCAATATTTCCAGTAATTTGATTGTGAGCTGTGACATAAGTATTCTATCCAATGTTTCTTTACAGCTTAATAGGCGCAATAATCCACATACTGTAATCACTTCAATGTGGTTTATAG
>CH000139.1:9680-25552 GCA_000149265.1 Ciona savignyi | reverse complement strand
GTAAATGTTAATTAGTTTTTTATTTGAAAAAGTAAATTCTTACTTGCAGGAGTGGCGTCACGTGATTGTTTTTGGCTCTCGTTTTGATCACGTGATTAATACGTACGCTGTGCGTTCGGTTATGTCACGTGGTACAATAAGGAGACTTTCACTTCCCGCTGTACTTCCACACGCATTCTCATTTATACGAGATTACTGGTGTCAATTATGTGTCGAAATCACCCAACAGTGTTATTCACGTAGAAAAGTCAATAGTTATAGTGGTTTGTGTGATATTAATGTGCGATTTTTTACCCCCTAAAATTCATTGAGCGACCCTTAGTTTGGAAAACACTGGTCTACTTGGTCCAAACGTAACAATTACAATCTTATTGTTCACGAGACACTAACCTTGCCGCGGTTTATCTACAGGAACATGTTTCGCTCCAGGTTTTTTTTTAAAAAATCAGTAAAAACATGTGACAAAGCCGTGGCCTACAGAAAATAAGTTCAAATAATTCTGTAAATATATACATGGCATGTTATATACTGACCACATCAGTGTCCAGTTTCGAACCTGAAATCGTTCGACTGAAAGAAAAAGAATTAACTAACCCAGCTAATTGTCGTCATCGGGTCCCTTGCATTGACAATGTGGAATATATGTAACATTGTAATTCCTTCTTTGTGCGTCTGATTATTAGCGTGCGCCTTGCTTGTTGTTTTAGCATGAACTAATCAGTGGTTTCACGTGTTCGCGCCTTTTCATAATACGTATACTTGTGTTGAACTAACTATATAGCCAATTAATTTGGACGTACTAGTAAGCGGTTGTATGCTGCTGTAGTTTTACTGGGTTTACAAACACAAGATTGAGCATAAACTACGAGTCTTATACGCAAAACCTGGAATTATTACAAACCCAACCCGTTCGTTACTACTGTTAAAGTGGTCGTCCCATGACAACTTAATGATCAGTATTGTGACAAATTTGTGTGAATGAGGTGTAATATATTAACCTAATATGTAAGTCGCCACGTCACACAAAGACCCCGACTGTGGGCACGAGTGAAGGTTACTTTGTATACACAGTATTTGCATGGGTTTTAGTACGTACGTAATCGTGGACCTATGTTACGTACACGTCGTATAGTTACGGATGAGAACGCAGTATATACCTGTGTATGGGGGATGGAAGCAATTTACGCGAATACAAGTATGAGAAAGCTTTCATCCGTATTCGTACGTACGTTTTTCCCCTCGCTATGGACGTTGGTTCTTGCACGCATGCGTACGTACGTTCGCGCATACGTTTTACGGACGAATTATAAATGAAGAAACAGCCGCATTTAATATCATTTGTGGCAACTTTAAATATCCTGCCAATCAAATCCATCAACCTTGATGTGTGCGATGCGATTTAAATGTTTTGAAAGTTTCACTTCCTGATACTTGGAATTTTCCACGTTAGCAATTCTCGTGTGAAAGGAAAACCTGCTGGTTGTACAAAATGCTGGAGATTCAAGCGAAAGCTGTCGATAGAAATTTCATCGAAAAATCCGTTTTTAGAATATGCCACAAAACAATGAATTGTGTTGTGCTAACCTACTTCCTTCTACCGAAGCACCAACTATAGCATGGAAAGAACCAACGTAAATAGATTCAAACACAATAGTATGGGAAACTCGACGTCACAGGTCGAAAGTACAAAAAGCTTTAAAAACGCTCTCATTACCACAATGTCTAAGTAAAAGTTGCACTGAAAGTTAATATTGCAGAGTGTGTATTGAAATAGGTGGTTGCCTAATGGAAAACAAGGTTATTAACATGAATACCATTCGAGGAGCGCATTCATCAGATGGTAAGCCGCTAAACCGAGTCCGTTTTGCATATTTTATTATTTCTATGCGCATTAACGACGTAATATTCTGATTGTATTTCGGACGTTTATAGCTTTCTTCGAGTTTGTATGTGCGCGTTTGAATACTGTAGTGCTAAAAAGCAAAAGCGAATTTTAAGTCAATTTTAATTTGTTTACTTTGTTAGAACAACCAAGCAAATGTGTTACGTCACGCATGTCGCAAATATATTACGTCACGCATGTCGCAAATATATTACGTCACGGATGTCGCAAATATATTACGTCACGCATGTCGCAAATATATAACGTCACGCATGGCACAAAAACGTATTACGTCACGCAAAAATCTATAGATGGCGTATAACCAATTAAGAACTCTATGCACGGGCGGATGTGACGAGTGGTACCCTCCATGAGTCATTGTTTTGAAACGAGTGTTTTGCTGAGTAACAATGGTGGTGATTTCTCAAATGTTTGTTTGGTTGAAAGCAGCATGTGTTAGGCTGCGCGCTGGTGTTCTCGTTTAGCTGTAAGGTTTTGTAATCGTGGAGCAGTGCTTTGTGAAATAAAGGTGTTGATTGTGCATCTGCTAGCTGTTTTGATGAAAAAAAGATGCCGATGTACGAGGGGGTATGGGCTAGAAATTTTTAAATAAAATTTCGGAGGGTTTTGAGTTAAGGTTGCAGAACCAAGCTTTAATTTTAAATTGTTAAAAAATCTAAGACTTCCTATGTGAGGATTTTGATTGACGGCCGTTTTTGCGAGGTCAGTTTGCATTGAAGAGATAGGGAGAATAATTGGTTGAACGCCTCCTATAATACGCGTGACGTACCTGGGTGACGTAATAATCACAAAAATGTTAGCGCTCTGCACCAACGTACGTGCTCGATGAGAATATTTCCATTAATTTCACACAAGCACATGACTGCGTTGTATGGAGTGTTACTTCATTCCATACCCTGTGCTGCATGCATTCTGTTTGTATCTTTCCAGCTTGACTGGGTGTCGGCTAAGTGCCTTGTCCAAGGCCACACGACTAGCGACTGGTTTCCAATCTGTAGGTTGTAGGGCTACGCAGTAATCCACCAAGTTATTAAGTAATATAGATTAAATCTAGGGGGATACCCACAGTGTGACTCACCAAAATACTAAACAAAAAAAAACCAAAAAACAAAACAAAAAGCATTTATTCCACAAACTAACCTTCAATATATGAATTCATTTTCGATATATTCTTTGTTCTTTTTCGCAAACTTGTTTCACCTGACATTTTGGAATTTCTCATACGAGTCTCATATTTCTTCCGGCCGAATTGGAAGTAATTGCACCGTTTTCGAGCAAAAATGTGTGAGGTGGGGTCAAAAATAAATTTTCAACAAGTTGTTTTGTACAAACAGCTGATTTACTAAAAGTTCTTTAACCAAGGACGTGTAGGTATAATACTGAGGATAAATTATAATTTTCTTAAGTACACTTTATTGTATATTTTAGTTTTGTTCGGTTTATTTATTATTTTGCCAAGTATTATATAATGGAAAAGAAAACAGGGCAAAACGAACGGTCGTTATAATACGTCACTAAAAGGATATAATAATATAAATATAGCGGACGTATTACAAATATAGTGTTGTTAAAATCTCCGAGCGCGAATTTATTGCGTGACGCGGCGCACACACACAGAGAAAAACACTTTTAAAGTGTATAGGACTACTGATAAGATAATGTTATTTTTATGCTATACTGCATTTTGTATTTCCGAGCTCCCGCTTTTAAGAATGTTCGGACGGTTTCGCACGATAGATGCGCGCTTTCGTTATGGATAAACACATTACGGATATTACAGTTCCCTAGTTTTTTAGAGTTATTTTTATAGGCATATATACAATATAAGAATATCCGCTAGTCAGTGTTGTACTCGTCCACAATAACCGTGTGTATATAAGCCGACCCAATCCTAAAAATACTTTATGTTACGGTTCGGTTCTAACCGTCCGAATTGAAGCCAAGGGTCCGAGTTGTACAAAAAATGGTCTTCTATACCTAAATCATTCCGCTTTCATTACTAGCGTGGAATAATTGGTAAAACAAATGTTATATTCCAACGGTTGTATGTGCGCGTCTAGGATATCTCATTGTGTGTAATTACGTATTGCGCTTTGACTTTCGCGGTTTTAGGAGGCGTTCAACTAATTATTCTCTTGTTCTCTTCAATGCAAACTGACCTCACAAAAACGGCTGTCAATCAAAATCCTCACATAGGAAGTCTTAGATTTTTTCACAATTTAAAATTGAAGCTTGGATCTGCAACCTAAACTCAAAACCCTACAAAATTGTACTTAAAAATTTTGAGCCCATACCCCTTCGTACATCGGCTACTTTTTCCAACAAAACAGCTAGCAGATGCACAATCGACACCTTTATTTCACAAAGCACTGCTCCACGATTACAAAACTTTACAGCTAAACGAGAACACCGGCGCGCAGCCTAGCACATGCTGCTTTCAACCAAAAAATGTGAAATCACCACCACTGTTACTCAGCAAAACACTCGTTTCAAAACCATGACTCATGGAGGGTACCACTCGTCACATCCGCCCGTGCATAGAGGTCTTAATTGGTTATACGCCATCTATAGATTTTTGCGTGACGTAATACACTTTTGGAAAACTGCTCACTGAAAACAACGAAAACTATTCCCAACTCTACCCTAAACACTAATCTCAACCCCAGAACTAACCCTACCGATTTAAAAAAATTCAAAACACCACCCCAATTTTAAAAATAACTCTAATACCCTAATGTTTATTTAAGCATGCATCCACTAACTGGGCAGTTAGGACCATTTAATATCTGGACCAAATACTATCAAGCGAAATAACCAGTACATAGGATAGGATATTCATGTTTATCCCCGTGAATTGGAAAACCAAGGGGGTTAACACACGGGCAATCGTCAGATCACCTCGCGCCCACCTTTGGGTTACCGGAGCTATTGCAATGTGTTGTATATGCTAGACACGGTCCTTCAATTTGGTACAATCCATTATTCGACTGGTTTCAGGCAATGTCCGTAAAGTGCCTTGCCCAGGACACAACCGACTAACTAGCGACCAGTTTCGCACCTGCAACCTTTCGATTGAAAGGCGATGAACTAAACCACTAGACCAGCCGGCCGGACATTATTATATTTGTGAGAGTTGTTAAAGCTAACCCATACCTTTTAGCTGTAATGAGCAATCTTGGCAAAGCGTGTATGTAAGGATTATTTGACTCTGGTTAAAACTTGCACCGTTTTGAAAAGAGTAGGCGAATAGACGCGTGTATCTTTTAGATGACTCATGTGAAAGCGCTGAACTCACTATAATGATAAAAAATATCTTTTTATTAGATCGTCAGCTATTTGTTCAGAAAAGAAAGTAAAACTGGTTTCTAAACTTCGTAGCTCACACCTGTTAACGCATTTTTTTTTCATTTTAAAAAGCTATGATTTACTGTTGTTTACCACATTTACTTTCACAAAAGGATTTATCAGATCATTTCTACGTAATGTCTCATTGATTCTATGCCCGGCTTGACTAAATACATACTGAAACATGCTATTTAAAGTTCAAAACGGAAACACCTTATTATACAATTTCAAACGGATCCCTATACAACCACCCATTTCTATATAATCATCGTTTATTTCATGCGAGTAACGAAGGCCGAATTGCGTCAGAACTAAATCCCGATCGCATAAGTTGGCCAACAGACGATGTCTTTTCAGTTATTCTATTTGTAATTAACCGGACCAATGACTGCATTCTGGTACGGTCGTGTGGCCAAATGGTTAACGCGACCGATACATATAACAACCAATACAAAAACGGTCCGAGTAACGATTCCATCATGGGTTCGAAACTTGGCTCGGTTAAAAAAAGCTGCAATCCGGACGGTTAAGTCTTAACCGGGTTAAGGGAAATTTTCCAGTTCTAACTAATTTTCTAAGTTTTACTTTTTGTCTTCAACTAATAGCCGAACTTACAACGTATATTAAAACAATAATAGGTTATTTCCTCTTATTGTTATCGTTAGCTTAGAGTCATCGCTCTTATCGACCGCGTGCAAGTGGACCAGGGCCACTCCTTTTAATTTTTTAATTTTTTTTAATTTCTTTAATTTTTTTTTACGTTTAAAATTCTAAACAGATCAAAATATACAATTTTATGCTGGCAATACCGTGTACGCGTGTGACTCACGCGCAAAATTGACTATTCAAACGTCACAATAAAAATGCATTGTTTACGAGACCAAAATTCCGGACAAGTAAGAATTCACTCGCGTGTGGAAGCTTAGGTGAGTAACGGAAGTATTATAGACTCCAGTATTCGGACGCGCCATGTGAATAATAAAAACAGTGGAAATTATGCGGATTTGGTTGTATTCTCCTATACGCCAGTTGAATATAAAACGGTCGCGGTAAATGTTAATTAGTTTATTTATTGGAAAAAGTAAATTCTTACTTGCAGGTGTGACGTCACGTGATTGTTTTTGGCTCTCGTTTTGATCACGTGATTAATACGTACGCTGTGCGTTCGGTTATGTCACGTGGTACAATAAGGAGACTTTCACTTCCCGCTGTACTTCCAAACGCATTCTCTTTTATACGAGATTACTGGTGTCAATTATGTGTCGAAATCACCCAACAGTGTTATTCACGTAGAAAAGTCAATAGATATAGTAGTTTGTGTGATATTAATGTGCGATTTTCATACCTTAAAATTCATTGCGCGACCCTCAGTTTGGGAAACACTGGTCTACTTGGTCCAAACTTCACGGATCTTACAGAAATAATGAAAGAAACGTAACAGTTACAATCTTAGGTTTCAAAAAAAATCAGTAAACACATGTGACAAAGCCGTGGCCTACAGAAAAATAAGTTCAAACAATCCTGTTAATATATTCAGGGCATGTTATATACTGACCACATCAGTGACCAGTTTCGAACCTGGAATCGTTCGACTGAAAGAAAAAGAATTAACTAACCCAGCTAATTGTCGTCATCGGGTCCCTTGCATTGACAATGTGGAATATATGTAACATTGTAATTCCTTCTTTGTGCGTCTGATTATTAGCCTGAGCCTTGCTTGTTGTTTTAGCATGAACTAATCAGTGGTTTCACGTGTTCGCGCCTTTTCATAATACGTATACTTGTGTTGAACTATATAGCCAATTAATTTGGACGTACTAGTAAGCGGTTGTATGCTGCTGTAGTTTTACTGGGTTTACAAACACAAGATTGAGCATAAACTACGAGTCTTACACGCAAAACCGGGAATTGTTACAAACCCAACCCCGTTCGTTACTACTGTTAAAGTGGTCGTCCCATGACAACTTAATGTTCAGTATTGAAACAAATTTGTGTGAATGAGGTGTAATATATTAACCTAATATGCACAAGTCGCCACGTCAAACAAAGACCCCGACTGTGGGCACGAGTGAAGGTTACTTTGTATACACACTATTTGCATGGGTTTTGGTACGTACGTAATCGTGGACCTATGTTACGTACACGTCGTATAGTTACGGATGAGAACGCAGTATATACCTGTGTATGGGGGATGGAAGCAGTTTACGCGAATACAAGTATGAGAAAGCTTTCATCCGCATTCGTATACGTTCTTCCCCTCGCTATGGACGTTGGTTCTTGCACGCATGCGTACGTACGTTCGCGCATACGTTTTACGGACGAAATATAAATGAAGGAACAGTCGCATTTAATATCATTTGTGGCAACTTTAAATATCCTGCCAATCAAATCCATCAACCTTGATGTGTGCGATGCGATTTAAATGTTTTGAAAGTTTCACTTCCTGATACTTGGAATTTTCCACGTTAGCAATTCTCGTGTGAAAGGAAAACCGGCTGATTGTACAAAATGCTGGAGATTCAAGCGAAAGCTGTCGATGGAAATTTCATCGAAAAATCCGTTTTTAGAATATGCCACAAAACAATGAATTGTGTTGTGCTAACCTACTTCCTTCTACCGAAGCACCAACTATAGCATGGAAAGAACCAACGTAAATAGATTCAAACACAATAGTATGGGAAACTCGACGTCACATAGGTCGAAAGTACAAAAAGCTTTAAAAACGCTCTCATTACCATAATGTCCAAGTAAAAGTTGCACTGAAAGTTAATATTGCAGAGTGTGTATTGAAATAGGTGGTTGCCTAATGGAAAACAAGGTTATTAACATGAATACCATTCGAGGAGCGCATTCATCAGATGGTAAGCCGCTAAACCGAGTCCGTTTTCCATATTTTATTATTTCTATGCGCATTAACGACGTAATATTCTGTTTGTATTTCGGACGTTTATAGCTTTTTTCGAGTTTGTATGTGCGCGTTTGAATACTGTAGTGCTAAAAAGCAAAAGCGAATTCTGAGTCAATTTTAATTTGTTTACTTTGTTAGAACAACCAAGCAAATGTGTTACGTCACGCACGTCGCAAATTTAATACGTCACGCATGTCGCAAATATATTACGTCACGCATGTGGCAAATATATTACGTCACGAATTTCGCAAACATATTACGTCACGAATGTCGCAAATATATTACGTCACGAATGTCGCAAATATATTACGTCACGCATGTCGTAAATATATTACGTCACGCATGTCGCAAATATATTACGTCACGCATGTCGCAAATATATTACGTCACGGATGTCGCAAATATATTACGTCACGCATGTCGCAAATATATAACGTCACGCATGGCACAAAAACGTATTACGCCACGCAAAAATCTATAGATGGCGTATAACCAATTAAGACCTCTATGCACGGGCGGATGTGACGAGTGGTACCCTCCCCATGAGTCATTGTTTTGAAACGAGATGATTTGCTAAGTAACAATGGTGGTGATTCCCTAATGTCTGTTTGGTTGAAAGCAGCATGTGCTAGGCTGCGCGCCGGTGTTCTCGTTTAGCTGTAAAGTTTTGTAATAGTGGAGCAGTGCTTTGTGAAATAAAGGTGTTGACTGTGCATCTGCTAGCTGTTTTGATGAAAAAAAGATGCCGATGTACGAGGGGGGTATGGGCTAGAAATTTTTAAATAAAATTTCGGAGGGTTTTGAGTTAAGGTTGCAGAACCAAGCTTTAATTTTAAATTGTTATAAAATCTAAGACTTCCTATGTGAGGATTTTGAGTGACAGCCGTTTTTGTGAGGTCAGTTTGCATTGGAGAGATAGGGAGAATAATTAGTTGAACGCCTCCTATAATATGCGTGACGTACCTGGGTGACGTAATAATCACAAAAATGTTAGCGCTCTGCACCAACGTACGTGCTCGATGAGAATATTTCCATTAATTTCACACAAGCACCTGACTGCGTTGTATAGAGTGTTACTTCATTCCATACCCTGTGCTGCATGCATTCTGTTTGTATCTTTTCCAGCTTGACTGGGTGTCGGCTAAGTGCCTTGTCTAAGGCCACATGACTAGCGACTGGTTTCCAATCTGTAGGCTGTAGGGCTACGCAGTAATCCACCGAGTTATTAAGTAATATAGATTAAATCTAGGGGATACCCACAGTGTGACTCACCAAAATACTCATTTAAATGTACTGACGTGGGTCTGTCACAATTTATCATGGACAGTGCCAACGTAACTTGGCAAACTGCCATTCATGCTGAAACAAGCGATTAAATTGTCATTTGTTTTTCTCTTAGAACCACAAGTAGCAACTGTGCCGCCCCAATCCAACGGTAAGTCGATTTCATTGATGAATTTAATATTTGTAATAACATATTAATGTGGCAGATATTTATGAGGATATTGCTACAGCAATGAACACACAAGGTTTGTTTATACTGTTATGTCGATATGAAAATCTTAGATTCCATTATTTTTTAAGGAAAATCCACAAATGCATGGAGGATAATGATTGTGATTGGAATTGGAATCGCGATGGCACTTGGTGCTGCTTCACTTGTACTTGCATTGGTAATTATACATATTGCTTTACATTGTACCACATACCACATATCCAAGTTTAGTTACCGGTGGTTAAACGTAATGCGGCTGCACAGACAGAATGCTTCAGTTTGGCTCAAACCAGCAGCAGTAGTTGTGTACTTGGGCAAAACAGGACATCGCCTAAACCCAGTGGATTGATGGGTTCTACCAAACTGAAATGACATATTCCATAAAATACACTTTATTCGCGCACAATTTTCGATTATTGCGTCATTCATACAAGATGAAGTAACAAACGTCATTGTTACGTGTGAATGTGTATTGTAGTCAATAATGCAATTGTAAAGATAGTCAGTAAGTGCTGGTTTATTTATTATTGATAAATTTACTGACTAAATATGGTTTGTAGAAATATGAAAATTTAAATATCAATTGTGCTAAACCCATTTAATATGTCACCAAAGCAAATATCATAATTACCGGGCAATTATTATTACTAAGTTTATTTTTCAGAAAACGGAATCAACGGCAGAATTGGATAGCGGTAAGTTGTTCTAGTAATTAATACATCACAATGGTTTCTATGACCCGCGAAGTAATTTGATGTTTGTGCGTCATATCCGGTTGTAATATTCATTTCAGCACATGTTTACCTGGGAGAACAAGTGAATATGATGAACGAATCGTTAAATGAACAGCAGAAAGGTAGAATTGCATGGATTTTGTAGCCTGTTGTTACTGTGCGAGTTTCGCAAAATCACGTCGAAAAGAATTATTCCCAAAAAATTATTCAAAAATTTACGAATATATGAATAAAAACACTTTATACAGAAGACATAAAAACAAAAAAAACTTAAGTCAACTAATAGGATAGGATATTCATCTAAATTTGCAGTTAAATAATTAGCTTATTTTGAATATCCGTCCACTTTGCCTTGGTAGTTTAGTGCGTCGCTTTCAATCGAAATTTGACAGATTCGAAACTGGTCGCTAGCTAGTAGGTTGTGTCTTTGGGCATGGAACTTAACGGACATTGTCGGAACCCAGCGAAATAATGGGTTCTACCAAATTGAAGGAACATGTGAATCATACAGAACACACTGCAATAGCTGCGGTAACCAGACGGTGGGCGCGAGGTGATCTGACGATTGCCCGTGTGTTAACCCCCTTTTTTCTCATTCATGGGATAAACGATGAATATCCTGTCTTATATCTGTTCTATGTTAATTGTTAAAATTTATGTAAATAAAGATTAGGGGAATTCCCAATCGCATTGGTAAAAACGTCCTGCATTTCCCGATAGTCCAAACTTTAACATCTTCAATATATTACATCAAACTAGTTTGTATGAAACGTCTGCCATCACGAATTAGTTTGATGCTGGTGCGTCATATCCTATTAAGATATTTTCATTCCAGCACGTGTTTACCTGGGAGAACAAGTGAATATCATGAACGAATCGTTAAAGGAACAGCAGAAAGGTAGAATTGCATGGAATTTGTGCCTATCGTGTTGTTACTGTGCGAGTTTTGCGAAATCAAGTCGAAAGGAATTATTCCAAAGTTCACGAATATATCAAAACATTATGACGTCACATTCTACAATAGTCGCTCCGACCTCTTAATATAGGAATAATTGGATCGAATTAAAACTTTTATATTTGTTGATTAAGCCGATATAGTTAGCCGAAATTAAAAGTGACATGCCACGTGCATATATATACAACACCTGTTCAACCTAAACCAAAGCAAAAAACTCTTTAATGCGACAGACAAAGCATTAAATGTCGCCATTGAAAAAAACTCGGTTTGAAACCCCCAATCAAATTGACTTGTTAGACTTGAACCACTTTTACATCAATTTGACCTTAAAAATATTGGTCCCACCTTCTTAATAAGCGGATATGATGTATTAAACACGTCACATCCGACAGATATCAACAGACTACCGCCATCAGATTGCAAGGCATTACTACAAGCTGGGAATGTAGAGAGTGGAATCTACTATCTGTTGAAGGATGGAAGGATATTCAAAGTTTATTGTGACATGGTAACCAGTGGGGGAGGATGGACGGTACGTGTATTAACTCACAATACGTGGGGATGCTTCTATAAATACTTGCATCTTGCTATTCTACAAGCTGTGATGCAAATATATGATGTTTTATCCCTGGGAATGGGAAAGCCAAGGTGTTTTTTACACAGGCAATCTTTAGATCACCTCGCTGCCACCGTCAGGTTACCAGAGGTATTGCAGTGTGTAGTGTGTCGTTCACATTTCCCTTTATTCGGAAGAATCCATTATTTCACTTGGTTTAGTCAATGTCCGCCAACTTTACCCAAGTATACAGCCGAATTGCAAGCATCTGGCTTCGATCCCATAACCCTTCGACTGCCTTCAGGACTTTCATCACGTGACATGCAAGTTGGGTTTCCAGGTATTCCAACGAAGATGTGACGGAACACAGGATTTCTCTCTCGGCTGGAACGAATATCGTAGAGGGTTCGGCAAAAAGGAAGGAGAGTTTTGGATGGGTTGGTTTCTATATATCACGCCCTGCACGCTTGATACTGAACTTTAAACTTGAATCTAGGTTTGGACGATTTGCATTCTTTATTGTCAAACGGACGATTCCAGCTTCGTATCGACATGACAGCTTGTAATAATCAGAGCTTTTTCGCTGAATATCGGTAGGAACATGTGTTACCATGGTATACAAAGTTGATTATGGTGAAACTAATGTTTCAGATCTTTCAACGTATTGGGTTCTTCCACGAACTATCAATTGCAAATTGGAGATTTTGAGGGAAGTCCAGGTAACAAATTTAAACTAAGCTCGCTCTCTTGGAAATAAAATACCCCATTTTTTGGAAATTTATGCCCCTTTTACTTTCAAGCCTCTCTGGTATTACTTTTAGACTGATGTCACAAACAAATTAACCAAAAAAAAGCATGTGGAAGATCAGATTCTTTTGTGGTTGTCTGGCGTGCTTGTACCTAACACTGAACCTGACCCGAGTTTTCCAACTAATTATGGGTCCCATTTTTAAAAATGGGACACATATTGTTTTTGTCCGTTTTTTTTTCTTTTTTTTTTTTTCTTTTTTCGTTAAACCCTTGACAGGCATGGCATGGCGCTCCGACATCTACCAGAAGGAATAATGGGATTGCAATGAAACTTTGTCATTTGTTAGACAACATGGTCTTGATATGCAGAAACCAAAATTTTGGGTGATAAATTAAGGGGAATTCCCCTGGGAGGTTAAAAACCAAAACGGTATTTTTTATGAAAAATTGCGCTTTTTGTGGCATAGCGCTTAAACAGCTGCTCCAATTTGAATAAGATTGGGTGGAATGTAAGTGCATTATTGACTGATTTATCACTTAAAAGAAATAAAAAATTTACTTAGCGAAATACCCCAAAAATTAGATTTTGTTCTGAAATTATGATTGTAACAGGCATGCCATGTCGCCCCAACATCTACCAGAACGAATAATGTAATCGTAATAAAACTTAGCCATTCGTTAGACAACATGGTTTAGATATGTAGAAATCAAAATTTTGGGTGATTAATCAAAGGGAATTCCGCTGGGACGTTAAAAACAAAAACGCTATTTTTTTCTAAAAAAAATTGCCTTTTTGGGCATAGCGCTTGAACGGCTGTTTCAATTTTAATTAGAATTGGTGGAATGTAAGTGCATTAGTCACTGATTTAAAACTTGGAAGAAATATTAAAATTACCTAGGAAAACACCCCAAAAAATAGAATATGGTCTCAAATCATGATTGTGACAAGCATTCCATGTCGCCCTGACATCTACCAAAAGGAGTAATAAAATCGCAATGAAAATTGGACATTTGTAAGACAACATGGTCTAAATATGCAGAAACCAAAAATTTGGGTAACAAATCTAGTGTAATTCCCCTCAGACGTTAAAAATCAAAACGTTTTTTTTCTAATAAATAAGATTTTGTGGCCATAGCGCTTGAACGGCTGCTCTAATTTTAATAAAATTCGGTAAAATGTTAAAACATTAGACACTTTAAACAATTTAAAAAAGAAAACATTTAATTAGGTTAATTTCCATAATACAAAGATATGTTCCTAAATTATGATTGTGGCAGGCATGCCATATCGCACTGACATCTCCAACAAGAAGTCGACAAATCAGATTAAAACTTAAGAATTGTTACATAACATGACTCACTTATGTAAAAAACAGAAACTTATCTACCAAACCTAGGGGAATTCCCTGAAATTATGAAAAACTAAATCGGGCCGTTTCGGAAATTTATCTTTAATTCACCACAGCGCTTGAAAAGGAGCTATAAGTTAAAACATTTGTGGTGAAATGTTCGTAAATTTAAGACGTTATTTTTTATTTAACTAAACATGGAAAATAAGTTTGCTCTGTTAACTATGGGACCCATGCGTTTATGCTTGCAGAAACAAACTACATACTCAGTGTATAAAAGACAAATTGTGGTTAGGGACCCTGTAGCATGTATATATGGCATACGACATGTGATTTACAAATAGTGGTGGTTAAATACGTGGTTGACACTCTCTAGTTAGACTCCGAATTGACTCCGTCTCGAAAGGTTTCTTTATTGTATCTTATGAACTATAATACAATGAAACATATACAGTTTAACTGGTTGCCTGGACATGCTCGGTGCCGCGCTCCAGCAGGCGAATTTATTTTGGTCCTTATTCCAAAACGCGTTTTTAATAATAATTTAATACAATGAGTTTATACATATAAACGTCAGCTTGCCATGTTTGGTCGGTGACTATAGCCCGTTGGCACGCACATTAAGTGAGGCAAAAGGGACAATTTAACAAAACTTAATATAATGTGCAACAAAAATGACACAACCCGCGACAATATTACAGTTTCATTAGGTTTCCGCATATATTTCGAGAAATATCCGCTAACCCGAATTAAATTAGTGACGTTACTCAAAGCGTGGAGACTAAATCACTGAGAGTGAAATTGTTAACCACAGGGGTTTCATTCATGTCATTTTGCTTACATTACAAACTAATATATTAATTGTTAATTTGAATATTATTACAAAAGTCATAAACCAAACTGATAAGTCAGCAATAAAAACGGGTAATTAGACCCCATTGCTTAAACTTGGTATTGATTAGGGGAATTCCCAATCACACATTGGTGACGACATATGCAAATTAGACGGAAAGTCGCCTGCGTATTAAACCTAGACAAACCTGTACTTAGCAACTGTGCTGATATTGTATTTTGGTGAAACAGGATTGCGGAATTACATGAAATATGTGAACGGACGACCGTTTTCCACGATAGATCGGGACAACGATGACTCATCAACAACCAACTGCGCAAAGCGCCACGGAGCATGGTGGCACCGGGCTTGTGGGGGTGCATTCCTCAATGGAGATTATTCTTGCTCGTCGGATAATTGGTTTAACGGAAACAGATATATCAGTGTTCGATTCTCTGAGATGAAATTCCGACCATACTGATGTAGACTTTTGCAGCTTCAATAACATGTTTTAACACCAGTTTGTGGAATGTCACATCAATTCGACCAATTTGAACTATAAGATATTGTAGATATATTTACGTTTATATTGAATGGAACGATGTTCTGTTAAATAGCGCAATGTATAAGTTGCAGGTGATCAAGATATGTCTGTTGCGTTCATCGCCATTGTACATAGTGCGGACTTCATTACAATAAATGATCAACATAGACACAACAGGTTTATCCATAGAAATAGCTTCGTCTTGCTCCATATGGGTAGGACGGGATATGACGTCATAACATGGATGATTGTATACCTTGTGCGCATAGTCAAGTTGCGATTCGAGGGGTTAGGTGCTTATGCAGGGGTGAATAGTAAAGATGGGTTCATGGGTATTCCCCGGGGTGAGTTACCGATATTCGTTTGTTCCGCCTTCGTAATTAACCCCTACGTCACCCCATGCATAGCAACATGACGAAATGGAGCAACATTCCATTATGACGTAATACATTCTGTTGTGCAAATCGGTACTTCCCCTCATACGTAATTCACTGCAAC
>CH000140.1:0-16033 GCA_000149265.1 Ciona savignyi | reverse complement strand
ACCTCAAGAGCGCATAAATGTTACTGGGTATATTCGGATAGGATATTCATGTTTATCCCCGTGAATGGGAAAACCAAGGGGGTTAACACACGGGCAATCGTCAGATCGCCGACTTGCTAGCGACCAGTTTCGCACCTGCAACCTTTCGATTGAAAGGCGACGCACTTAACCGCCAGACTAACCGAGCAGACAACTTTTCAACTGTTTGTTTTAAATCCCATACTTAATTACTAATGCTAATTAGCAAATTAATTAATTAGTCATTTTTCCTCATTTTTGAGTAATACACCTCATGCCCACAGTCGAGCACAGTAATACACCTCATGCCCACAGATGAGCACAGTAATTCACCCATGCCCACAGTCGAGCACAGTAATTCACCCATGCCCACAGTCGAGCACAGTAATACACCTTATGTCCACAGTCGAGCACAGAAATACACTTCATGTCCACAGTCGAGCACAGTAATACACCTCATGCTCACAGTCGAGCATAGTAATACACCTCATGCCCACAGTCGAGCACAGTAATACACCTCATGCCCACAGTCGAGCACAGTAATACACCTCATGCTTGCAGTCGAGCACAGTAATACACCTCATGCTTGCAGTCGAGCACAGTAATACACCTCATGCTTGCAGTCGAGCATAGTAATACACCTCATGCCCACAGTCGAGCACAGTAATACACCTCATGCCCACAGTCGAGCACAGTAATACACCTCATGCTTGCAGTCGAGCACAGTAATACACCTCATGCTTGCAGTCGAGCACAGTAATACACCTCATGCTTGCAGTCGAGCACAGTAATACACCTCATGCTCACAGTCGAGCATAGTAATACACCTCATGCCCACAGTCGAGCACAGTAATACACCTCATGCCCACAGTCGAGCACAGTAATACACCTCATGCTTGCAGTCGAGCACAGTAATACACCTCATGCTTGCAGTCGAGCACAGTAATACACCTCATGCTTACAGTTGAGCACAGTAATACACCTCATGCTTGCAGTCGAGCACAGTAATACACCTCATGCTTGCAGTCGAGCACAGTAATTCACCCATGCCCAGAGTCGAGCACAGTAATACACCTCATGCCCACAGTCGAGCACAGTAATACACTTCATGTCCACAGTCGAGCACAGTAATACACCTCATGCCCACAGTCGAGCACAGTAATACACTTCATGCCCACAGTCGAGCACAGTAATACACCTCGTGTCCACAGTCGAGCACAGTAATACACCTCATGCCCACAGTCGAGCACAGTAATACACCTCATGCCCACAGTCGAGCACAGTAATACACCTCATGCCCACAGTCGAGCACAGTACGACACCTCATGCCCACAGTCGAGCACAGTAATACACCTCATGCCCACAGTCGAGCACAGTAATACACCTCATGCCCACAGCCAACTTACGGATAATTGAGATGAATGATGATAATCAGAGCGAAACACACGATGGAAATCGAAATGCAAATCTTCCCAACGACGCGCAACGCAAAGTCAGGGGGACTCGGGAATTCTTGCTGTTGAAACAAATTATTAATTCCGTGTAATACGATGTTTGGGGTAAAACGCATGAAATGCGAGAATACTGTGTGTGGAGATGGGAAAATATGTGCTTTGTTTGGCAATTGCTGTTGGCAAACATGCAAAGTCATGATGAATAGAAAGATTGTTTAAAATCGTCTCTTTCGCCTCCAAATGAGTTGGGACGAACATCTTCGGGAAATGTAAGGAAGCTGCGAATCGATGCACGTTTCGGGAGATTTGTGTTTTGCTTATTGATAATGGACTTTTGTGACACAAATATTGAATTATGACGACATAGTCTCACCATAAGCAACGCAAAACTGGTCATGTGATCACACGCGCAGCCCAAATCCCCTGGCAACCCGGTTGCATAGCAACCATCGAACGACCAATCAAGCGTCGCCTCGTTCCAGTATCCACATCTGTATATCCGCCGCGTCTGCACCAAATATAGTTGTTCGTTATCTGTGAATTCTATCTTCGAAGTGACAGGTTCGAAGAGCCGAACCGGTTAGTCTGGCGGTTAAGTCCCCTTTCAATTGAATGGTTGCAGGTGCAAAACTGATCGCAATCTAGTCGGCTGTGTCCTTGGGCAAGGCACTTTACGGACATTGCCTGAACCCAGAAAACGAACCCATCATGTGTTCGAAACTTTCCCTGGTTTAATACAACGATTCTTATGCTAAACCTTTTCACCAATTCCGAACCTGTGGGTCGAGTTTCTTAGGGAGGGTGAGATGGTATCGGAATGGCTGCTGCAGACCATGCACTGACGTCATGTTAACTTGGGCCAATAAAACCTGGGGAGGGAAAAGCTGTTATTGATGATATCGCAGATAAATACCTCGGGCATTTTCACAATTTTTCATGTTTTACTTTTATAAAAAATTTCATTGCTTTGGCAACGAAGTATTGGGAAATTGGGGAATCGTACACGGATGAATCATATTCGTCGTGTGAAGATAAAAACAACAATTTTTGTCCGACAGATTAGTTAGTGCGTCGCTTTTCAGCCGAACGTTCTTTACCGCACACTTTTCTTCGAGGCTTTGTGTTATCTTATTTATTTTTTTTTTATTTGGGTTTAGCGGCCACGTCTAATTTTACCGTATTTTAATAATTTATTACTTGTTTTTAGACGTGTTCTAACGACTGTCGTTTTGCCGTTTTTTCCCGTTTTCCAATTTTTTTTTTTTTAAATCCTGATTTATGTTTTCATCGTGGAAACAAAAAATAAACTAAACTAACTAACGTTTGCAAGTTCCAAACGGATGGCTAACTACTCGGTTGTGTAATTTGGCAAGGCAGCGTCGCTTAAACCCAGTATATTAATAAATTCTGACGAATTAAAGGAACGTGAAATATACAAACCACATCGCAATAACTCCGGTAACTCGAAGACGGACACAAGGTGTTCCGATGATTGCCCGTATGATAATGCACCTTGCGTTATTCCAATAATGGGATTAAAACAGGATTATGCTATACTACCAACGCAACGAGTGTTTTCGCAGTCTTCTTTTCCTGAGATTTGCAAATAAAGTTCCCACCTGACTGACGTTGTACCGTGCACCACTGGACGGGGGAAACCACGCCGAATCCTTGAACAAGAAGAACGCAACGTTCACGTCCACATCCGCACGCGATCCGTTTGCCGCTTTCCGCAACGCTTCACCTGGTATGGCCGCTGTGATTGGTGCGTTTGAATTCGAATCGACGAATGGAATGTCAGAATAGTTTCCAATGCTGTTGACATCCCGATGTTGAACCTGAGATTTAGAGGTATGTGGTGAATATAACCCGAGGTCGGTACAGCGAGGAATATCGTGCGTAATGTTTGAACCATTAAATGCATGTCGGAGGAACGTTGCGCGACCGATTCATACAGTTGTGTGACCGAATGGTTAAAGCGTCCGATACGTAAACCGACTTCTACACACACACGGTCCCAGGGACATGGGTTCAAAACTTGGCTCGGTTAAGAAGGTTGATTCCATCGTCTGTTACGTCATTACCACTACTTTGTGTCGTACTCACCATAGAAACAATATTATCGGATACATAATTGAAGGTGTCCCCATGCTCAAGGTCGAGGTGGGACGCGAATGTGCTCAATGATCGAACCAACACGTTCGGGTTCCTTGTTGATGAGTAGATGTTGTTGGCGACTGATACCAAGCATCTCATTTGTGGCTTGTTTACCTGTGTTCGCGGTGGGTTGGTTAACAGTGTGTGGGTGGTTGGTTCATTTATATCCTCGTGGGTGGGAAGCCAGGCTTTATCCACGGGTATCGTAAGACACCTCATGCCCACAGTCGAGTTGCTGGAGCTATTACAGTGTGTGGATGGTTGGTTTATTTATATCCTCGTGGGTGGGAAGCCAGGCTTTATCTACGGGTATCGTAAGACACCTCATGCTCACAGACGAGTTGCTAGAGCTATTACAGTGTGTGGGTGGTTGGTTCATTTATATCCTCGTGGGTGGGAAGCCAGGCTTTATCCACGGGTATCGTAAGACACCTCATGCTCACAGACGAGTTGCTAGAGCTATTACAGTGTGTGGATGGTTGGTTTATTTATATCCTCGTGGATGGGAAGCCAGGCTTTATCCACGGGTATCGTAAGACACCTCATGTCCACAGTCGAGTTGCTGGAGCTACTACAGTGTGTGGATGGTTGGTTCATTTATATCCTCGTGGGTGGGAAACCAGGCTTTATCCACGGGTATCGTAAGACACCTCATGCCCACAGTCGAGTTGCTGGAGTTATAACAGTGTGTGGATGGTTGGTTCATTTATATCCTCGTGGGTGGGAAGCCAGACTTTATCCACGGGTATCGTAAGACACCTCATGCTCACAGTCGAGTTGCTGGAGCTACTACAGTGTGTGGATGGTTGGTTCATTTATATCCTCGTGGGTGGGAAACCAGGCTTTATCCACGGGTATCGTAAGACACCTCATGCCCACAGTCGAGTTGCTGGAGTTATAACAGTGTGTGGATGGTTGGTTCATTTATATCCTCGTGGGTGGGAAGCCAGACTTTATCCACGGGTATCGTAAGACACCTCATGCCCACAGTCGAGTTGCTGGAGCTATTACAGTGTGTGGATGGTTGGTTCATTTATATCCTCTTGGGTGGGAAGCCAGACTTTATCCATGGGCATCGTAAGACACCTCATGCCCACAGTCGAGTTGCTGGAGTTATAACAGTGTGTGGATGGTTGGTTCATTTATATCCTCGTGGGTGGGAAGCCAGGCTTTATTCACGGGTATCGTAAGACACCTCATGCTCACAGTCGAGTTGCTGGAGCTATTACAGTGTGTGGATGGTTGGTTCATTTATATCCTCGTGGATGGGAAGCCAGGCTTTATCCACGGGTATCGTAAGACACCTCATGCCCACAGTCGAGTTGCTGGAGCTATTACAGTGTGTTGATGGTTGGTTCATTTATATCCTCGTGGGTGGGAAGCCAGGCTTTATCTACGGGTATCGTGTACTATGTGCAAATAGTCCTTACTGTGATGTCATAATCCGTGACGTCTTTGGTTAACCTCCCAACAATAGCGGTTGCTTCTTTTGGTGATGTCATAACGGAGTGAAAATACTTTGGTGACGTCATAGCGTTTAAAAGCTGAAGCGTCGTTTCAACTTTGGCGGCGATCTTAGTTTTGTCTGGGACCTGGTGGATTGCAGGACATGGTGTCAGCGTTGTGTATGGAATTAAAGGACTTTGAAAAGTCGGGTTTCCAGAGCTATGTGTTGTGTGTGATTTACACGTTTTTTTTCAATTTAAAATAACCCGTTAACCCGCTTGGTTTCTTGCAATATCGGTGTGTCTTTTCCATCGGTAAAATCGACTAGATAGCGTCCAATTTCGAACTTGCACTCCTTTCTCTAAAAAGCGAGGCACTAACCCACCAAGCTAACCGGAATATACTTAAGCGTAAATTGGGGAGAATTGTCGGAATATCCAATATAATCCAGTAGTTGGAATAATCCAGTAATGAAACTGGAAATGTTACCTGCACGGCGGGAGGTAGCAGGTTCGGTAGAGTTGCGTTGCACTTGATTTCGACCTGGGTGGAGCGGTCAAAATACGGTGACAACCCTGGGTTGACAGGCTCAACACATTCAATCATTCCATAGGTTGTTCCTACAAATGAAGGAGTTTGGGTGGAAATTTGTCTCAGAGAGAATACCCGATACTTTAACCAGGGGTTGGCAACTTTTGCACATAAGGAGCCATTTTAACCGATATTCCACAAAATAAAAATCACTGGGAGCCGCAAAACTATTTTCGCAATAAAAGGAAAACAACACTGTGTGAGATAAAGACGCGAGTGTTCTTCTGTTTGATTCACTTATGTATGGTTATTAAACTTATTAAGTACTCGCTACAGTAGAAGAAAAAATTAATATCTATCAATAAATTAAACTCTGGATGTAAATTAAACTTAGTAAGCTCACTGCAAAGTGATTCTAAATGTTACGTCACAATACTAACCTTCCAGAACTAGGTTATGTTACGATTGCCCGTGTCATAAGGACGGTTGTTGCGTCATACATGGTGATGGGATTCAACAAATTGAACCTCCTAACACTAACAAACTGCACTGTATACCAGTGCTTCTCAAATGGTGGGCCGCGGCGCACTGGTACGCCGCAGGGGTTAGCTAAGTGCGCCACACTTGCATTTCGTAAATTTACGACAGAGTATGCATATATCATAAACTACTAAATGGTTAGTGTCTAGTTCGTTCTTTTCCATTGTAACGTTAGTTCTACATTAACTTTCGAAAAGCAAGGTCGCTCAAGAAACAGTAATTTCCGTGCAAAGTGCGCCCGTTCGTTTCTTAATATGTCTCGGGTGCGCCACGAGGTCAAAAAGATCGAGAACCACTGGTGTATACGTTAACCACCCCCCCCCCCCCCCAAACAACCACCACCACAATACCTCGCGTGCAATTCTCGATATCCAGTGCGAAATCTCCAACCCTGGTGACCGGGAAATTGTAGAAAGCTCGGCTGAATGGGGATTCGATAAGTTCTCTGTGGCAGTTCGGTGGTGCTGTGTGTAAACGGGTCTATTTGGGTCGGTTGGGTTGAATTTTGGTAGATTTTATTTACTAAGGAAGGTCTTAGAATAGGATAGGATATTCATGTTTATCCCAGTGAATGGGAAAACCACGGGGGTTAACACACGGGCAATCGTCAGATCACCTCGCACCCACCGTCGGGTTACCGGAGCTATTGCCGTGTGTTGTGTATGATTCACACGTTCCTTCAATTTAGTAAAACCCATTAATCCGCTGGGTTTAAGCAATGTCCGGCTAAATAGGCGCAAAACCGACATGACAAAGCAAGGTGGTATAAGGCGACATCGAATAAATGCAGCAGGATTCGGGCGTAGTTATGCTTATTGCCCATGATGGATAAACGCAGAAGTCTTTCTCACAAGTGCCATCATCGGATCACCTTGTGCCCACGGTCGGGTTAACAAGGCTACTATATGATTAATTTCGTTACCTTTGTACGGCATAGTTGCCCCTCTATATCTTGTGAAGAACACGGCGTCCCTTCGTTTCGCTTCCTTGAAGAACTCGACGATGGAAGTTGCTCCCACGGAGGCGTGTGTGCTGAACACATCATAGGTGATTGTGGTGGTGGTGGCATTTGGGATCCATTCGACCACTTGGACTCGGATCAACGACGTTGTGTAGTTTTGAAGCAAGACATATAATGACGTCTGTAAGGTCGGGTCTCCATAGGGGGCTGGGTTGTTGGGTGATATGCTCCCTATTGTGGGTAAGTGTTGCATCATCGTCACTCGATCTGCGGGGTTCGGTGTTATTCGACGACTTCATCAGCTCAATATTATTTTAAGCGAACCCAGTTTCGAACCCGTGGTGGGGTGGACACTTTTGGTATAGGAATCGGTCGTGTTAACCATTTGGCCACACGACCGTACTCAACTTAACATTTCATATTAATTATTAACCACCGCGGTGTCTGTGAATAGTATGCGCCCAACCAAGGGAAATGCTCGAATACATTTAACCCCAAGCCTTAAGGATGGGATATTCATGTTTATCCCCGTGAATGGGAAAACCAAGAGGGTTAACACACGAGCAATCGTCAGATCACCTCGCGCCCACCAGTTTCGAGTCTGCAACCGTTCGGCTGAAAGGCGACAGACCAACCCACCAAACAATTCGGTCGGATTTCATACATCAAGGTAGAACTCACATCCGCACAAGTACTGCAAGGCTGCCAAGCCGGTCGGGCAAAGACAACCGTAGCCTCCAGGGTAGTTGATGCACGAGGCAGGGGGTGTTCGACGCCCGAAGCCACGGAAGCATGAGTTGCTCTTGGGACTTGAGCATTCGTTGATGTCCGCGCAGGGGTGTGGGCTGGTTGATTGGAATCCATAGTTGCACGAGCAAATCGCAATCCCACTGTCCACCACACCACATCGACCATGGGGTCCACACGTCGAGTTGTACTCGGGGTAACAATCTGTCGTGGGGGGTTTTCGTGTGGTTGGTGAACCAGGGATTCTGGGCTCGAATCCATGCCAGGGTTGGAGAACCAGGGATCCTGGATTCAAATCCAGGCCAGGGTTGGAGAACAAGGGATCCTGGATTCAAATCCAGGCCAGGGTTGGAGAACAAGGGATCCTGGATTCAAATCCAGGCCAGGGGTTGGAGAACCAGGAATCATGGGTTCGAATCCATGCCAGGGTTGGAGAACCAGGGATCCTGGGTTCAAATCCAGGCCAGGGTTGGAGAACCAGAGATCCTGGGTTAAAATCCAGGCCAGGGTTGGAGAACCAGGGATCCTGGGTTCGAATCCAGGCCAGGGTTGGAGAACCAGGGATCCTGGGTTCGAATACAGGCCAGGGTTGAAGAACCAGGGATCCTGGGTTCGAATCCAGGCCAGGGTTGAAGAACCAGGGATCCTGGGTTCAAATCCATGCCAGGGTTGGAGAACCAGGAATCATGGATTCGAATCCATGCCAGGGTTGGAGAACCAGGGATCCTGGGTTCAAATCCAGGCCAGGGTTGGAGAACCAGGGATCCTGGGTTCGAATCCAGGCCAGGGTTGGAGAACCAGGGATCCTGGGTTAAAATCCATGTCAGGGTTGGAGAACCAGGGATCCTGGGTTCGAATCCAGGCCAGGGTTGGAGAACCAGGGATCCTGGGTTCAAATCCAGTGCCAGGGTTGGAGAACCAGGAATCATGGATTCGAATCCATGCCAGGGTTGGAGAACCAGGGATCCTGGGTTCGAATCCAGGCCAGGGTTCGGAGAACCAGGGATCCTGGGTTCAAATCCAGGCCAGGGTTGGAGAACCAGAGATCCTGGGTTCAAATCCATGGCAGGGTTGGAGAACCAGGGATCCTGGGTTCGAATCCAGGCCAGGGTTGGAGAACCAGGGATCCTGGGTTCGAATACAGGCCAGGGTTGAAGAACCAGGGATCCTGGGTTCGAATCCATGTCAGGGTTGGAGAACCCAGGGATCCTGGGTTCGAATCCAGGCCAGGGTTGGAGAACCAGAGATCCTGGGTTCAAATCCAGGCCAGGGTTGGAGAACCAGGAATCGTGGATTCGAATCCATGCCAGGGTTGGAGAACCAGGGATCCTGGGTTCGAATCCAGGTCAGGGTTGGAGAACCAGGGGTCATGGGTTCGAATCCATGCCAGGGTTGAAAAACAAGGGGTCATGGGTTCGAATCCATGCCAGGGTTAAAAAAGTAAGGATCCTTGCAATCACCTGGCATCTTCATGATGCAGAAAAACTGATTTTTGGATGTGCACGGAGTATTCCAGTGCAGATATCTTGGCGTATCTATGGCTGTTACACAAGGATCGGATTGGGGGGTTACCCGGCTGTAATTTCCGGGGATAATCCAATATTTGGTTGCCATTGAAATATCGGATGAAATCGCCTGAAATGGTTTGGTGATGTCACTATAAAATCATCACAGAGGTGTAAGTGACGTGACAAACCCGAGCAGGTCTAGGGAGATGCACCATGGAAAGTGCGGTTTCTAGAAGTCGACGGTTGTTTGTGGTGTTGTAGAGAAGTCTTGCTTTGTGGTGAACACAGGTGCCGATTGCTTGCTGGTAGGTGTAGGATTTGTCAAAATGTAGAATCACGTTTGCACCAGAAACGTGATGTTTCTTTGGCTGAACGTCTGTGATTCAACAATTGCTATTGTGATATCACTGATAATATTGTGATGTAACTGGGGTTATGTCTTTACACGATAACAAACGAAAGTGGGTCGAAACCCTATCAGAGTCCCTGGCATGTCCGACCTGTTATTCCGGTCCGTAGTGCGTCGCCTTCCAACCAAAAAGTTGCAGGTTCGAAACTGGTTGTTAATTATCAGGCTGTGTCATGGGCAAGCCACTTATCAGACACTCTGAATCCAGTAGATTAATGGGTTCTACCAAATTGAAGGGACGTGTCTATCATACACAACACACTGCAATAGCTCCGGTAACCCGACGATGGGCGCGAGGTGATCTGACGATTGCCCGTGTGTTCCATAAAATACATTCCAACCACAAACCAACGGGCTACTTCCTTCTATGCTTTAACTCTCCCATCAAAACGCGATGTCAATCAAGTTATCACGAATACTTTGTTCATCAGCGGTGGAAACTTTAAACAACAAACTCATACTTGTGAAATTTCTGCTTGATACCGTAGTGAGTAATGTCAAGGCAGCCATAGTAGTTATGAGGCTTGTCGTCTGAATAGGAGTTTCTAATTCCCCCGAACCACTACCAGTCTGGCTGATGGCTCGGTACGTGGTGGGTGTGGGGATATATAAAGCTGTGGTAGGCGCCAACCCCGTGGGCGCCGTTGTCGCCAGGGGCATCACTGTGGTCATGTTCGTCAGCGGGAAAGGATCCATTTATTTTAATATCTAAAGTAGATTCCTGTTGAAATGCTTCGTGTAAATGTATGTGAAAATGTTATCTCTGCTATTAACATGAGGTGTCTTACGATACTCGTGGATAAAGCATGGCTTCGCACCCACGAGGATATAAATGAACCAACCACCCACACACTGTAATAGCCCCACCAACTCGACTGTGAGCATGAGATGTCTTACGATACTCGTGGATAAAGCCTGGCTTCCCACCTACGAGGATATAAATGAACCAACCATCCACACACTGTAATAGCTCCAGCAACTCGACTGTGGGCATGAGGTGTCTTACGATACCCGTGGATAAAGCCTGTCTTCCCACCCACGAGGATATAAATGAACCAACCATCCACACATTGTAATAGCTCCAACAACTCGACTGTGGGCATGAGGCGTCTTACGATACCCGTGGATAAAACCTGTCTTCCCACCCACAAGGATATAAATGAACCAACCATCCACACACTGTAATAGCTCCAGTAACCGATAGTTTTGTTATCGAAAGTCAAATCGCTTCTCCCTAATAGCAACTGGCATTATAGTGCGCGCAGTGAGACTACCATAGAATATATAAAACAAACTGCAATACCTGACCACTGCGCCACTCCGACCAGCTAAACAAGATAATTCGCTTTTAACCAGCTTATTATCTCCAATCTATGATGCTATAAACAACTTTCATGACGAATAAAAATTTTATAACTTTCCGGATATTCCGTCACAATGCCGTGATGTGACTTACCGGGTGTAGTTTAATGACGTCACCTCATTTGGTGACTTTCGGTTCGTACCCATACGTGACTCGACATTTGTAATATTGGGTAAGCTGGATATCGAACTGGGAACCTTGGGTCATGTGTGTGTATTATACGTCATATGTGGGTGCGTGTGCGTGCGTGCGTGCGTGTGTGTGCGTGCGTGTGTGTGTGTTGGCGAATTAATGACGACAAGTGAAGTGAAATGAACACTCCGATACCCCAATATATATGCAAGTGAACATACGAGTGAGGTTATAATACGGGTAGTGTATGAGCTATTGCAGTGTGTTGTGTATGAAGAAAAAAGCAAGAAAACTTGATTAAGAAACATTAAAATGCTGCTGGTTTCGATCCTGCCACCTTTCAGTTGTCGATCCGACTCCCTTCTTTGGCGACAAGTCAGCTGTTATTATAGGAAGCGCGGTGACGCAAAACTGTTCAACTGAATATTTTGTCGAAACCTCGCCGTTTCTTCTTTAATTATAAATAGCACCCGCTAGACGGTGCACGAGAGCAACACTAGACTGATGGAATTCGAGGCAATTTTGCATCAAAATGCCTTCTGTGACGTCAGTGATTTAGAAATTTTAGCGAGAAGTTGACGCGTTTTCGTGCTGTGCGCTGTGAATCGAATTCATCAAATTGAGATTGTTTCGTCATAATAGTTTTATTAGACCTTATATTATAACAAATGTATAGTGACGTCATAGAACCAGTTATTTGTTAATCTGTGTTTAAACGGAGAATAAATATTTGTTCGAATATTTACGCAGCGATTGTGAGAAAAATGAGAAAAAGTTTTAAGTTGAGCTAATAATAGTGTGAGCCCTGGGGCGTGCGGTATGTTATGGCCAGGTTTATGGCGCATATCTCAAGTTTGATTACAGTTGTTTCACTATTGTAGCTAATTTCGTACGTAATTGCTTGTTTAGGTGGTTTGGGTTCATAATTTGGGGATTTTGCAGTTTAATCCCAGATGAGTGCGGTGTTATTTGTAGATTGGTGGATTTAAGTTGAACAAACAGTGATTTGTTAAATTAATGATTTGAAGTAAATAAAGCAGGAGTTTGCATGGACTTAACCTTCGGTCTGATATTTAATGTGGTGTTTAGTTTCGATCGAATTATTGCGACTTATATTGATGTTGTCACCCAGTATACCAACCATTCTTTCGCAGATGTTTAGAATCCAAAATGAGTTTGAAAAAGTTGATTCTTTCCAAATGCTGTTGCTGTTTAATTAACAAAGGTAACCCGATTGCTTCTATTGTTATTATTGTTCTGTGGTTATGACGTAAGGATGGCTCATCTATGACGTGTTAAACCGGAAATCATGTTTTCCGTGAAATATCGCGACAATAGATGAATCGCGGATTTAATTGACTTCCATTGTTATTCTCCATTGTCATAGGAACTTGGGCGATTTCGACCTCGAATCGCGATTTGTCGCCAAAATTTTATTTCTCGTTTCATATTACTTTGCACAACACGTTGTTACGTCATAGACAGCCTTTGTTTTGTAAGTGCGAAGAACCGCGCGAGCCTTTTTTGGAATTTCGAGGAAAAATTTCACAGTTGGTTCCGCTCCACTGAGCACTTAAGACAAGTTACAATGCTTGCTGTGACGTAATTTACGAATCTATTTTGTATGTGACGTAACAAAATAATGTCTTAATTTCAAAGGTAATGACGTCACAAATACGAACGGAAATGACGTAACACACCAAGATACGAGTAAGTTTGCTCCACGCTTGAATGATTTGCTTGATATCTATGTTTCCTATGGAATGTTTGAACGGATGTAACGTTATTTTTGCGGAAGTGACGTAACGTGCGTCATATTTGCTTTCACATCACGGAATATCAAATATGACGTAACAATAAACATTCAATATACCCAGCTGAATGAAACTGAATGTGGAAGTAGTTATTTCACATATTTCACTCACAACCTACAATGATTCGATATTCATGTTTATCCCCGTGAATGGGGAAACCAAGGTGGTTAACACATGGGCAATCGTCAGATCACCTCATGCTCACCGTCGGGTTACCGGAGCTATTATAGTGTGTTGTGTATGATAGACACGTTTCTTTAATTTGGTAGAACCCAATAATCCGCTGGGTTCAGGCAATGTCCGCTAAGTGCCTTGCCCAAGGACACAACCGACTAGCTAGCGGTCAGTTTCGAACCTGCAACCTTTCGATTGAAACGCGATAGCCTAAACCACCAGACTAATCTGTCGGACTTTAGCTACCACTGATCAATGCTCACTTTACCTCCACAGAAAACGGATCCAAGTTCGCGTTTCATAATCCCGCTTATGACGAAAGCAATGACGTCAGCACTACGTCATCTCCGGTGAAACCAGCCCGTCAGATCAGCGATTTGTCAGAATTGTACAGATTGCCCGAGCCCGATGATGGGAAAAGTCTCAGCGAGATGGTCTTCGAAGAACTCGATAAATCAAAACGTGACGTCACCGATGACGTAGAAAATGACGTCACCGGTGACGTAGATAATGACGTCAATACCGAAGATATCGCGACAGGCAGCGATTTCAATTCCAATAATAATTCGAACAAAGACACTTCTCTTCGCGGTCCGATGAACTTCAAGCCAACCGTGACGACAGGTAATTCGCGTGCATTGTTTGTGACGTCATAACATGGGATTGTTACCGCAGAATGGAGAGACAGACTAAAGATGGACTTGGACGAAAACTTTTCCGATCTATCGGATTCCGAAGATGATCCGAAAAGTTCCGAAGATTTTCCGGAAGTTGTCGACGAATCCACGAAATCTTTCGAAAAAATCCGATCTTCTCCGACGACCACGAACCGTCCTTTGGCTCTGCAGCGGCCTCTTGTGGTTGATAATGGATCGCATCGGGTGCGGTTCGGGTGGGCGGGAGATTTCGCTCCTAGCGCCACCGCGCGGAACATAGTCGGTCGTTGGAGGGCGGAAGCGAGCGAGGCATGGCGGGAGGCGCTGGGGTCAAAGTTCATCGGTGACGTAGCCATCGACCGTCATGCTACATTAAACCTGCATCACCCAATGCGAGGTTGCGTCATAGGCGATTCTAAAATATTATGACGTAACAACATATTTAAATATTCACGCAAGAAATTATGACGTCACAATATGATAACAACATTCAAATATTTAGGCGGGAAAATATGACGTAACAATGTGATAACAATATTCAAATATTTAGGCGGGAAAATCACCAATTGGGAAGCCATGCGTGACGTGTGGGATGACGTCATCGATGATGACGTAGATATGACGCAACATCCGATATTAGTGACGGAACAAGCGTCGATTGACAAAAAACAACGCGAAAGAATGGCTGAGGTGACGTCACAACTTACTAAACGCGTCATAATACACGTACAAGTAATGTTATGACGTCATATTATATAACACACGTCATAATTGGCAGGTTCTATTTGAAAGTTTAAGATTTCCCGCCATTTGTCTTCGCAACCAATCACTGTTGAGCGCTTATTCCTCCAACCAATCAGTTTCCATCGTTGTCAATTGTGGTCATGACGTAACTGAGGTTGTTCCCATATATTATGACGACGTTCTACGTCACGCGGTGACGCGGGTAAGCAGGATGAACCGTGTTGAACATTTCAACATCGGATAAACTGGATGTTCAAACCAATGCTGAAAATGGTTATTGTCTATGTTGTAACGCTACCAATTGCCAATGCAGGGTCAAATATCCGGGCGAGTAAGAATTTACTCTAACAAATAAAAAACTAAATAACGTTCAGCGCGACCGTTTTCTATTCAACTGCAGTAAAAACAAATCCTTATCATTTTTATTATACACATGGCACGTCCGAATACTGGAGTCTATTATTACTCCCGTTGCTAGTGTGAAATATACGCGAGTGAATTCTAACTCCACCGAAATTTGATAGATTTTTGACCCTTTCAATGGTAAGCAGCATCGTTGCATCATCGGTAAACCCCACCCACCACCACCATTGGTATGAATACCCCAGATCTGTTAGCTTGGTTGGTTAGTGCGTAGCATTTCACCGGGTAGGTTGAAGGATCTAAACTAATCGCTAGCTAGTCGGTTGTGTTCTTGGGCAAGGCACTATACGGACATTGCCCGAACCCAGCGGATAAATGGGTTCTACCAAATTGAAGGAACGTGTGAATCATACACAACACACTGCAATAGCTCCGGTAACCCGACGATGGGCGCGAGGTGATCTGACGATTGCACGTGTGTTAACCCCCTTGGTTTTCCCATTCACGGCGATAAACATGAATATCCTACCACACGGCTTCGAACCCACCACCTCGGTTGACCACCCACCCATGCGTAGATGGAGGTCGGAGGGAGGAATGTCGGGGAATATTTGGCGAAGTTGATCAACCTGGAACGAGGTGCCAGTCTCAGTACAACTCCTCAGATGGAACTTGTTCAATCTATCAAGGAGAGATTTGCCTCCGTGGATCATGGGGTGGCAGGTACGTGGTGTTGTAGATAGGATATTTATGTTTATCCCTGTGGGTGGGAAAACCAAGGGGGTCACCACACGGGCAATCGTCAGATCACCTCGTTCCCAGCGTCGGGTTACCTCAGCTATTGCACTGTGTTGTATATGATAGACACGTTCGTTCAATTTAGTAGAACCCAATTAATCCTCTGGGTTCAGACAATGTCTGTTCAGTGCCTTGCCCAAGGAAACAACCGAATAGTCCAGATGCGCTAAATATCAGGCGTGATCTATGATATTGAAACGTCACAGGCACCGTAAAGA
>CH000144.1:0-10672 GCA_000149265.1 Ciona savignyi | reverse complement strand
AGGGGTGTGGGGGTAATATTGGGGTTGGTGGGGGGTTATCTTGGGGTTGGTGGGGGGTTATACTAGGGGTGTGGAGGTAATATTGGGGTTGGTGGGGGGGTTATACTTGGGGTGTGGGGGAGGGTAATGTTATGGTTGGTGGGGCTGGGGGGTTATCTTGGGTGTTGGGGTCGTTATATAAGGGGTAATTAGGTTATACACTGTGTGGTAAGGGTGACCCTCAATTGCTTACCTCTCACGCAGTCCATTGTATTGCATGTAGCGTATACAAGCCATTAGAACATAGGGGTGATAGGGGTGAAGTACCCCACTAACCCACACCCCAACTGTGGGTAACCTGGATACTTTGGGGTCAGAATCAAGAAGCAAAAGAATTTTGCGAGTTTGGTCCATTGTCATAAACCTGGTGGGAAATAATATCGTTGAAAACTCCCATGACTACGTTACAAAGAATATAATAGGGGGGTTCCACAGTAACCCTGGGACCAGGAATTTAGGCAACGAAAGGTCGGTTACTCCAGCACCCCGAGCTATCATGGAACCGGGATATAGTGGTTAAGTCGGCCAGTAGTCTAAAGGAAGCTGACTAAATGCTTGATGCGAGATCATCAGATTTAAAAACTCCAAAGTTTCTTTGCTGGTCACAGTAATTGCTGTACAGTGACTAGCTACAAGTAAGTTGTCCCTATAAACCATGGCCAACCAATACAAACCCCGCCACTCACCCTGACTTCCACCCCCCGCCACCGTCGCACAATGTGAGTGGGGCTGCGAGGTTCTTCGCAAGCGCAGTTGGGATGACGGAGATGGGTTTGATGGGGGTGAGCTCAACTGGGTTCGACGCAACTACCCCCGTGCACCGTATCAACAATCCAGCCACTGTGACATCATCATGCATTGTGTGGTAACAATGGATATGAATGGGAAGGGATTTTGAAACATCAAGATTCGGTGAAGACAACGATTTGTGCAAAACCTGCCAAAACAATTTAGACATTTTTAATCGAATCGAATGAAATGTAAAGATTAAAACACAGTGAAATGAAATGTGGGTGCGTGGGTGATTCATTTGTATTTGGAATAAAAAGTGAAAAAGTGAATTTTTATACAAATTAATGATAAAACAAATACTTTTTCACCCAATCATGAAATATAAGATGTAGGGCCGTGGGTGAATCATATTCATTTGTATTTGGAACAAAAAGTGAAAAAGTGAATTTTCAGAATATTTTTACAAATTAAACAAAAAACAAACTTTTTTACTATTTTTTTACTCAAACATGAAATATAAGCTTCACGATTTTTAGAATAATTTTTCAAATTAAAAACAAATAATTTTTTAATCAGTCATGAAATATAAGATTTAGAAGTTGAACCTGAATTGAAGTTTTGAAGTCAGCGGTCGTGCATGAGTAAACATCATCCTCATTATCCGGTTGACCGAGCGTGAACTGAACCGGAACGATGATGTCATCAGGTAATATTGCTGATGGTCTCTTTATGACATCATCAGTGCCAACAATGCCTGGGTCAAACCGATCAAGCGTGACCACTATCCCACTTTCATCTGTGATGTCATAATCACCATTGTTAAACTTTATAATTAAAGTATTTACGCAGATTTTATAAAAATTAAATTTTAATTCGTAATATCCACTGAATCATTCAGTCTGAATGTATATGTGTTGCATTATAATGTTGGCATTCCATCATCACATTCCAATTCTGCACTAATAAAGACGGAAATACAAAGACTCATACCAATCATATTCTAATAACATCAAGTTTAAAAGTGTCTTAACATCGACATAATCGGTACCTCTAAATACTACAGGACCGCTTGGATCGTACGAAACGCTTGAATCGCTTGGATCGCTTACTATACTTCGTAATTACAAAAGCCATGATATTAATGTTAGGGTTGGGGTTAAAGTTAGTTCTGGATTAAGATTAGTGTTTGGGACAGGGTTAGAATTACTTTCCATAGCAATCTAAGCGCTCCAAGCACTCCAAGCGGATCCTGTAGTATTTAGAGGCTCCCGACATAATTAACTAGTTTTGTAATTTTATCTAATATTCCCATCTTTATGAATTAACCCTGGAATATAAACTTCAACCAACAGTTCCCTACCTTCCACCACACGAAGCGATCCGACGAGGAATCCACGGAAACTCGTCGCGCCACGTTCAACCTCCTGTCTGGCATGTTTGTGCGCCAGTCGAATGCAACGTTCCCCACACACCAGCTCCATGCAAGGGTAATGTTGGAAACCAATGATGAAGCTTACTCCTTGTGGAGTATCGTCCCTACGGGGGGTCAATTTAGGTTTTTTTTGTTCTTTAAAAAACAATAATTATTCAATGAAAGAACACGCACTTGAATATAGCATACAGAAAGTGGAAATAGAAAAATAAATTACAATATTTTAAGAAACTATATGAACGCATCTGTATAACCTGAACATAGAAACGGTATTATCCAACTTGTAACATTTTATATTGAGAAACTCACCATAAATCTTTGGGAGATCGTGGAAACACAAAACATGAATCGATTTTTTTAACATTTTGACCTCGAATAACCTTTTCAGTACCAGGGTTGAAGTATGAGCTCATAGAGGGCATTGTTAGCTCTCATTGACAATGCATTAATATCTGTATTTTGAAAGGATAAACTAAATAAAATATGGTCGTTAAAACCTAATAAAACCGAAAAAATCACGAAAAACACATCGAAGTTTAATACATTCAGGTTGAGGTTGTAATTACAAAATAATAATTTCGTGCTAAATTCCGTTCTATTTTATAAATCCTTAAATAATCTTTTAAAACCTAGAAGAAAATTAAAGTTTAAGTTAGCACTATCTGTAGAAAATACGCTTAAAACTTTGTCTAATTGTCCCTAAAACTAGCAAGACATTACGCTGTCAATTAACGAAACTTGTTTTTAAAATTTCGCGGACTTAGCAACAATTTTACCGGTAATTTTTCAACCGTGACGGACTCTTAAAATAGATGAGCGAAGGTGTAATAAAATAATTTTCTATTTAAATATTTTTCATTATTTTGTATACAAGTAAATATGCACTTTAAAACTTAAAAATATTAAATTTATTTATTTGGGATATTTATTCTATGAGATTTGTGACTAAATGTAACACAAAACGTAATTGCCAAATTAGTCCTAAGAAATACAGTGAAAAGTACAATCTACCATTTCACCTTTGTGAAAATACTGACAAGATATGTTTTTTAAAAATAAAAACACGCAACAGGACCAGCTATAGGAAACAAAAATAGGATAGGAAAACAAAAAAAAGTAAAAATACATTAAAACACGTCTATATTTAAATAATATAGGTCTAGCCAGGGGCCGCCTAATTTAACTTTAAATAATAAACTATTAACAATTTGTTAAATATTTAACATCCTTGATAAAGTTTAATAAGAATGTCAGTGGAGTTGTGATCTGAGGCAACGTAGCAGGCTGACAAGCTTAGAGAGAATAGGAGAGAAAGAGAGAATCTGCTAAACAAACTCGTTCAGCAAAGCTTCAGTTCGTTCGCTTGAAACGTTGCAACATTACGATCCGTTCATAGTTGGTTAAATAAGTTCCATCGAAGTTTTATCGTTCAGTAGGATACGTTCTGTAGCCCCTAGTTAAAATAGCCTTTCACAACACAAGCTATTCCCTCTGTAGTGCGTATCGTGGCGCTGGCTGTTAAAACAGAATTGGAAAGAGAAAAGGAGCCCAGAAATGTGTGAATATTAAGCGAACCAGACTATTGAAATAAGTGATGTAGTTGGTACATTATGGCTAGACACCGTGTCTTTGTACAGTTGGTGGTTATAAGTGTGACATCACTATTGTTTATCTGGTTCTACTTTCAGCGCACGGTGAGGGATCTTCAATACATTTTAGTTTTTAGTTTATTCATTTTTTGCCCCAGTATTTAAAAATGGCAAGCGAATAAAATCACTACACAGGAACAGGAAAAGACGGCAAAACGAACAGTCGTTAAATACGTCATTGAAAACAGGATATAATTTAATAAATATAGCGGCCGCCAAACCTAATTTGATATTGGAATTATAGTTTCAACAATCGTGATCGCTCACCGGTTATTTACAATCGACTTATTTTATTGTTGATTCGATCCCGGTAGTATGTTCAAACAAATTAAGTGCTTCATCGAACCATCTAATTATAGCCACAATATTCAGCTAATGAGCTATTAACCATCAACTTGAACATAGTGATAGTGCTGAGTAAAGTGGATCAACTTGCAGTAATATCCGACTCTAATATGGTAACCAATTATTGAAACAAATATCGCCCAAGGCAACATATCCAATGTAGCACAGTGTGGGAACACGAAGCTACGATAAAATCGGTTTCCAACCTTTATAAACAACGTCTTTCTCAGGTTAAAATCACTTCGATCAAAGACGACAGAACAACCACGACTCGATTGTATTTTCGGCCTCAAGGTTTGTTTGGTTTTTCTGGGTTTGTGTGTCGCCTTCCAACCGAAGGGTAACGATTCGAAACTGGTCGCTAGCGAGTCGGTTGTGTTCTTAGGCACTTTACGGACACCTGAACCCAGCGGATTATTAGGTTCTACCAAATTGAAGGAACGTGTCTATCATACACAACACACTGCAATAGCTCCGGTAAACTGACGATGGGCGCGAGGTGATCTGACGATTGTCCGTGTGTTAACCCCCTTGGTTTTCCCATTCACGAAAAAATGAACATCCTAAGTTCTAGATTCCCTAGTCGAGTTACTGAAGCTATTGCAGTGAGAATAAACTTGACATTTTAAAACGTGGAAACATTTGGCGCAAAAGTGTGAATGATCAAACTTGATCGTCACGTGACGAAACCGCTGTATTTCGATGTTGCCGAGATCGAACGCGAAGTTTCAACATCAGATTCATGTTTCGCTCCCAGATGCGGAACAAACGGAGGAAGATGATCCTCCCGACATCCCCGCGCAACATCCTCCCAAGGCGGAGGCGGAAGATCCCATTGTTCCTGACAAAGGCCTTCAAGGTGATGTTTCTACGTCATAATGAAGAAACCTTATAATAACAAACTGGAAATATCGGTTTTAAATCTCATCATCGCGCAAAGAGTTGAAATGTGAGACGCGATCGTCGCTCTAAATCTGCTTTGTTGATACAAAGCAACTCATTCTAAAACCACGGTTTGCGTCATATCCTGTTTAAAGGTCATTGCGGCGCAAGTTCGAATATCGATATGTTTGACCTTTATACAAGGGTTCGAAGTAATTTTTTTTGGTGGTTGTGGGGCATTGCATGTGTGTGTGTGTATGTGCGCGCGTGTGTGTGTGTGTATGTGTGCGCGTGTGTGCGCGTGCGCGCGACGTTACATGAAGATGGCTACACATTGATGACATAAAAATACGTGGATTCTAAAACCCATTCTTCCACAAACAAATCAGCCGCAACTTTCTTACATTTAAGTTCAAGTTGAACCAAACAGAGAAAATATCGTATTTTTCCATCCGCATGTTGGCAGTCAAGAGGCCCAGCATCGTCCCGAGCAAAGGGTTGATACTAATATGGGCAACCGTTATCATGCCCGGGGAAATCCCCACACACCCCATGTGCGGGGGAGGATGTGACGTCACAAACGATAGATCGCGATTTGATGACGCAGACGCGGTCGTCTTCATGATGAAGTCAACCAACCGCAACGATCTTCCAGATCCAAAAAAGAGGTAATTCACGTCATAGTGACGTTTCACCTGACGTCATAGTGACGTTTCACCTGACGTCATAGTGACGTTTCACCTGACGTCATAGTGACGTTTCACCTGACGTCATAGTGACGTTTCAACTGACGTCATAGTGGCGTTTCACCTGACGTCATAGTGACGTTTCACCTGACATCATAGTGACGTTTCAACTGACGTCATAGTGACGTTTTAACTAACATATGTAAGAAATTGTGAAAGTGTTAGAACGATCAGCAACCCCATACGCTCGGTCGGGTGTTCGTGGGTATTTCCATTGACACCGTGGGTTTCTGTTATCCTAATCAACTAATCACGGGTGAATAGCTTGGTGGGTTAGTGCGTCGCCTTTCGGCCGAAGGGTTTCAGGTTCGAAACTGGTCGCTAGCTAGAAAGTTGTGTTCTTGGACAAGTTACTTAACGGACATTGTCTGAACCCAGCGAATTAACGGTTCTACTAAATCGAAGGAACGATAGAATCATACACAACACACAGCAATAGCTCTGGTAACGCGACGGTCTGCGCGAGGTGATCTGACGATTGCCCGTGTGTTAACCCCCTTGGTTTTCCCATTTACTGGGATAAACATCCAATCCATTGTCCCAATCAATTTGACGCCATTATTTAATTTCGCAGACGAGCCAATCAGGCGTTCGTGTGGTGGTCACGTGAGAGCGCGTGGACGGCGAAATATTTTTACCGAAAGACTCTGGACGATTTCGATGATTATTTCAACTGGACTATGACGCATAGAAGGGATTCTGACGTCAACGGAATGCTTTATCCGTTCATAGCACGTGACTTTGTACAGGCGAGACTCAGGTTGGTCGAGATTGGACATAGAAATCTTAAATTGGTATTGAAACCTAATAATAATACTGTCGCGGGTCACGTGGTCGGTTTGTTGAATAATATTTTGCAACCAGGGCGAACGTTGACGCTGCTGGTGACGTATTCTCACGTGACCCCGGAATCGTTCAAGCGGAAAGTCTTTTGTTTCCCGACCACGTGACACCAACCGACAACCACTTGATGGAACCAAAGATTCGTGACGTCATCAAACAAAAGACTGGCGTCGTGGCGTGGGTCGCGAGCAATTGTGACTTCACAGAAGGCGCTAAACAAAGGTTAAAGGTCGTGAAAGAAGTGCAAAGGTCAGGGGTCAAGGTTGATATTTACGGTCGATGTGGGAACCTTTCAATCGGGGGAAACCCCTTTTACCCAACCTTGTCAAAATACAAATTTTATTTCGCGTTCGAGAACGGGGTCCATTGTAGGGGTTACATCACCGAAAAACTTTGGTTCAATTCGTTTTACTCCGGGGCTGTCCCTATCGTGTGGGGGCCCACTAGGGATGACGTCACAGCCATCAGCCCCCCAAACTCATTCATCCATGTCGATGATTTCGAAACTACGTCACAATTGACTGATTATTTGAAATATTTGGATAGCAACGTCACAGCTTATACGGAGTACCTGGCGTGGCGCTGGGAAGTCCCGGGGTATTTCCCCTTAGTTGGGGTCAACGACCGGGAGTACCAGGGGGAACTCCGGAAAGCGAAAAACCATTTCAACAATGCGTTCTGTGAGTTGTGCAGGTTTATCAAGGGCGGGCTGAACCAGGTCTTCCACAAAACCGTGCCCTCACTTAAAAGATTCTGGTTCGATCCCGAGTCGGATGATTGCCTCCGGAGGAACTAATGCCCACTAGATGGCATAGTTTAATTCTGACCATCAGCTGGAAGGTTGTCGGTTCCAATCCAGTCGGTAGCTGGTCGGTTGTGTCCTTGGGCACAGTTGAATGTTTGGGCAATGTATTTACCGGTAATTGACTGAACCCATCTTTAATGAGTTCTACCAAATTAAAGGAACGTGTGAATCATACCCAACACACTGCAATAGCTCCGGTAACCCGACGGTGGGCGCGAGGTGATCTGTAGATTGCCCGTGTGTTAACCGCCTTGGTTTGCCCATTCACGGGGATAAACATTAATAAACACTTCCTTTATAGTTATAATATATTGTTTATATCGCTTGCTTGATTATTTTCCCTTATGTACCGAATGTGCGCCATGTTATTGCCGCTTGCGTTTATTTTCGTACAAATTATAAAAATGGAAGCAATATTAAACCGAGTGGTGCATAGAATAAAAGAGTTTATGACGTAACAGACGCGATTCTCACTTTGTTCGACGACAATGTCTGTCGCGATGGTGGGGGAGGGGGGGGGGGGCAACCAACTGCTCACTCAGCCATGGTTGCGAGTAGATTACAGAGGAAATATAAGAACAAGGTGAATAAGAACAGTGACAACCGCGGATAGAAATATTGGAATCATTTAAAAGTTTGGTTAAAAACTTATCAAAGAGTTAAAAATATAAGAGACTTTGTTGGCTGCTGGCATCGAAATACTTGGATACCATGTGCGGGCAGTCGAGGTGGTATATCTACTTGGTGGGGTTGGTGGTACCCGTCATTTGCCGTCAGATGCCCTCTGTGACGTGTCCATACGTGGATATGACGTGTCCGTACGTGGATATGACGTGTTCATCCGAGACAACTCGTCCAGACAAGCATTGTTGGCGAGACGCACGGATTCAAAGAAATAACTCTGTGGGTGGGAGGGGTTATCGTTATGGGTATGGGGAATTCCCCAATTAAGTTGGGATATATTTATGGGTATGGGGATTACCCTTGAAGATTGGGTTAATCTTTATGGGGATGGGAAATTCCCCATTAAAGGTTGGGGTAATCGTTTGTAGGGGTTGGGGATTTCCCCAATAAAGGTTGGGGTACTCACCTTCAACGCGAAGACCTGGGACACGGGGAACAATTCCACGACTTCAACATCGGGTTCCAACTTGGCCCCCATCAACCCTTGGAGGGTGTGGATGTAACTGGGGGTAGAGGTGGGAGGGTGAATATGGGAGGGTGAATATGGGGGTGGAATCCATTAATCCAATGGGTTCAAGAAATATATGCGACATGCCTTGCTCAAGGACACAACCGACGAGCTAGCGGTTGATTTGGATCCCACAACCATCCTGACTAACTATGATATGGAAGTACCATCAGATGGCGCACCTGGGGTTGGTTTTGTACTTCGTTCCGATGAACAACACGACAGGGGGGTGTTGCGCAATCACCACTGGGTGGACCATCGACTCCTCGAAGCATTGCGACAATATCCACAAGCATTGAGCTGTTAGCCTCGTTAGTGCGCTGTGTATGGGGGGGTTAGCATGTGCTCGTAGTCGAGTTGCTGGGGGTATTACAGTGTGTGGATGGTTGGTTCATTTATATCCTCGTGGATGGGAAGCCAGGCTTTATCCACGGGTATCGTAAGACACCTCATACCCACAGTCGAGCGCAGTAATACACCTCATGTCTACAGTCGAGCACAGTAATACACCTCATGTCTACAGTCGAGCACAGTAATACACCTCATGCCCACAGTCGAGCACAGTAATACACCTCATGCCCACAGTCGAGCACAGTAATACACTTCATGCCTACAGTCGAGCACAGTAATACACCTCATGTCCACAGTCGAGCACAGTAATACACCTCTTGCCCACAGTCGAACACAGTAATACACTTCATGCCCACAGTCGAGCACAGTAATACACCTCATGTCTACAGTCGAGCACAGTAATACACCTCGTGCTCACAGTCGAGCACAGTAATACACCTCATGCCCACAGTCGAGCACAGTAATACACCTCATGCCCACTGTCGAGCACAGTAATACACCTCATGCCCACTGTCGAGCACAGTAATACACCTCATGTCCACAGTCGAGCACAGTAATACACTTCATGCTCACAGTCGAGCACAGTAATACACTTCATGCCTACAGTCGAGCACAGTAATACACCTCATGTCCACAGTCGAGCACAGTAATACACCTCATGCCCACAGTCGAGCACAGTAATACACCTCATGCCCACAGTCGAGCACAGTAATACACCCCATGTCCACAGTCGAGCACAGTAATATAACTCATGCCCACAGTCGAGCACAGTAATACACCTCATGCCCACAGTCGAGCACAGTAATACACCTCATGTCCACAGTCGAGCACAGTAATACACAGTAATACATCTCATGCCCACAGTCGAGCACAGTAATACACCTCATGCCCACAGTCGAGCACAGTAATACACCTCATGCCCACTGTCGAACACAGTAATACACCTCATGCCCACAGTCGAGCACAGTAATATAACTCATGCCCACAGTCGAGCACACTAATACACCTCATGCCCACAGTCGAGCACAGTAATACACCTCATGCCCACTGTCGAGCACAGTAATGCACTTCATGTCCACAGTCGAGCACAGTAATACACCTCATGCCCACAGTCGAGCACAGTAATACACCTCATGCCCACAGTTGAGCACAGTACACCTCATGCCCACAGTCGAGCACAGTAATACACCTCATGTCCACAGTCGAGCACAGTAATACACCTCATGCCCACAGTCGAGCACAGTAATACACCTCATGTCCACAGTCGAGCACAGTAATACACCTCATGCCCACAGTCGAGCACACTAATACACCTCATGCCCACAGTCGAGCACAGTAATACACCTCATGCCCACTGTCGAGCACAGTAATGCACTTCATGTCCACAGTCGAGCACAGTAATACACCTCATGCCCACAGTCGAGCACAGTAATACACCTCATGCCCACAGTTGAGCACAGTACACCTCATGCCCACAGTCGAGCACAGTAATACACCTCATGTCCACAGTAATACACCTCATGCCCACAGTCGAGCACAGTAATACACCTCATGTCCACAGTCGAGCACAGTAATACACCTCATGCCCACAGTCGAGCACAGTAATACACCTCATGCCCACAGTCGAGCACAGTAATACACCTCATGCCCACAGTC